>CM038225.1:95864284-95884284 GCA_021442155.1 Cymbidium sinense
AGGGGTATTTATTGAAGTGATTAGGTATGCCATTTAGGTATGTTGTACTATCTCAAAAGATAGAGACATCACTATACAATGGACCTAATCACTTAATAAGGACTCCTAAAGCATGATGGGTCTTCGAATGTACCAGAGATTTTTTTTTCTGCTTTACATGGATGAATAAAGCAGGGTATATATTAAATTGGGTTCTAAAGTTCCCTATGGAGGAAAGCTTCCATAGTTAATTAAAACTTAGTGAATGAAATTCTCTAAGAATACTCTCGATTAAAGTAGACAATTATCATCTTCAAAGATTTCAAGGTTAGACTATCAGAGGATTGGTTATGTTTAAAAAATCAATTGAGAAAATTCAAGGAGAAGACTTACTTTTGGAATCCAAAGGGAGGAAGTAGGAAATGCTTATGATACTAGAAAGCATAGTTAGCATTCAAATCTATCCTATAAATGAGATTTATATATTTAAAAGTGAAGAGATTTATTTATTTGAGTTAAATTTTATTGGATTTGTAGCGCTTGTAATCTGCCAACGCAAGGTTATGAAAATGCATAAGAGGTGAGGATTTATGCTTGTAGTCCGAAGGAAACAACTACCTTAGATCCTAAATTTAGGGAGCTTTAGTAAAAGCTAAAGCACTACTTAAATCTAAGCAATAGGTGGACATAAAGGTTCACCTCCACAAGAGAGGATGAACCGTTTGACTTCTAAACTTATAACCGCTTGGAGTGGCCACCGGCTAACTTCTCCTATGATTTTAAAACCATGTAGTCTAGTCTTATGAATTGCAAGATAGCTAGGGTATTATTTAATTAGAAAGAGACTAAAGTCCTAAACCCACTCCCTAAGAGATTAGAGCATAAGTGATATAAGCATATGACTTAATCAACAAATGCAAAAAATCTTTTTAAATTTTATTTTATTTTTTAACACATTATTTAGACAATTGCTTTAGGATTTTTATATGCTTGAATGCAAGATGAAATAAGTTATTGGCCAAATCAAAAGAGAGAGGGTGAAGCTATGTCGTCAGGGGTTGCTCTCATAGGTCAAGCGGACCCTATTGTGTAAGGATGAAGGCCCTCATTTTGCACAAGTGACTCACAATGATATGCATGATATGAGACATACAACCATACATCTAAGGGGTTGCTAACTATTTAATTATCTTGATTATAGTAGGCTTTATGGTGAGGTTATGAGTTATTTAAAATTTAATTATAAGTGATTAGTTGGGTAGAAAATTTATTTTATCCTAAGAGCCTACCGTATCCAGGCCACACATTAAAGCATCAATCATAAGAAACTATGAAAAAGCATGCCATTTATAATGTGCAATCTAAACAAATCATCAATCAATTTTATAAGCTACTGCAAAAGAATAAGAGGCGGTCGTTCAGGCTCCATCATACAACCTGAAAAAGAAAAGATGGGTAGCCGAGCTCTACCCTTATACAACCTGAAATATGAAAGAATAATTACAATTAGAATGAATACATGCTATGTGGGTCTTCATTCTTCACTCTTCCATCTTTCTCCTTCTTTCTTCCTTTTTTGATTTGGATGTGCTTACATCAAAGGAATCACAGGGCACCTCAGGATAATGCCATCTGTCCACCACTCATCCTAATCCCCCATAGCACTAATCCTAATTCATATTATAAAATTACATTTGTATAAGAAAAAGTAAATCTAACTACACTTGTAAAATAAAAGTTAGCTAAACATATATACAATCCCAAGCAGTTATATATATAATTTGGACATAACACTCTGCATATGGGTAACCAAGCCCACCTATCTAACTTGGATTATGCTTAGGGGTTTAAGCAACCTACAAAGAGCATTTATATTTATTTTCAAGCATCCCCTTAAGCATAATCACACATAGAAAGAAAATTAGGCTAAGAATGACCTAACATCCAATCTACCAATCATACACCCTAACATCTAGTCTAAATATTGCATCATAAAATAAAATATACATCACATCATACACAACCCTAACATAGAGTTAGAAGTGGTGACCTAATCCTAATATGTGTGTTAATACTTGTATAGTATGTCTTAACTAAGCATTAGAGTTATGATTTCTAAGTTTGGGAATTGTTCAAATTAACATGATGGTGGGTTTCATTTGAAGTTATTTAATTGATTTGTAAATTTTAATTTGTATTTTTATTTTGTTTTATGTGATTTACACTTAGCATCTAAGTGTTATGAAGAGAAGGAAGAGGATTACCCTCTTTCATCCCTACCTTAAGCATTTTCTAAAGCACATTAACTTGATTTAGTTCTCTTTAATGAATGGCTTATTAAGTGATTTTTTAATTAATCCTAGATTTAGGTTCGCTTTAAATGATACTATTCAATATGAGAGGTATCTTAATATTAATTTAATTGAATTACTATCACATGAAGTGTACTAAGCCATTCCTTTCCATCACATGTAACATGCATGTGATCCAATCCTAAGTGTATATATACATGCAACATGTTTTAGCACACTTGAATGATGAATGTATGTTTGAAGTTTATATTTTCATTTTGACTGGGTTAAATGAACATATAAATTAAGGCTCTATCCAAATTCTAATACCATAATACATATGGATGGAATCACATAAGTACATGTCATTGTTAACCAGGGAAGTGAGGTAATAAAATGACCTTTTTGGGGTTAACTAAAGCCTTGTATTTTTGGATTGTCTAAACTATATATTTGCTAACATTCCAAGCCTATGTAGATTTATACATGAATAAGGAAAAGAGAGCACTAATCTATATATATCATATGCGACTTAGGTGAATATGAATGCATGTATTCTTAGTAACAAAAGAGGATCTTCATCTTTTAATTAAGCACACATACATATGTATAAAAGATGTGAGCAAACACATGTCATTGTTAACTAGGGAAGTGAGGTAATCAAATGACCTCCTTTGGGCTAACTAAAGCCTTGTATTAGGATGTCCAGACTAAACACTTGATATCTTAAATACATATGAATGTGCACACAACTATTAAGATGAAAATCATACAAAGATTGTGTTTTCTTTAATTAAATCATTTAGGCATATGAATTAAAGATCTATCTAAATTCTAATATTAAAATACATAAGAATGAAATCAAATGAGTATGTGCAATGTTAAACTAGGAAGTGAGGTAATCAAATGACCTCCTTGGGGCTACTTAAAGCCTCGTATTCCTAGGATGTCCAGACTATATACCCATTATTGTTCAAACTCATGTAAATCTATATATGAATTTTAAGAAAGAGAGCTTTATTTAATATGCTTAAGCTATAAACACATGAAAATCCTATGCATATTCATAACTATCAACACTCTAAGTATTATAATTGATTTATAAGCTTTGGAAAATAGTTTTGAATTTATTAGTGATAATAGCCACACATATATTTAATTAAGCTAACACATGCAAGCTTACATAAAAGAAATTCATTTGATTTATTTTCATTTGATTTATTTACATTTAAAAATATGAATGAATGAAATCAAATGACATACAACATTAAAAGTGATTGTAATAGAATAATTAAGTATAAACACATGGTTCATTCAACTAAATTAATTCTAAGGACAATCACATCAAATAAAGTCATTTAAAGAAAACCAAAGTTTCTTTATTAGTTTATGATTTAAGATTTTGATCAAGCTTAAAGAAGGGAAGAATTACTTTCTATTTTAAACCCATTCCCATATTAGTAATTTAATTTGATTTAAGGAAAGGTAATTAGGTGAATTTTATGAATTAAGTAAGTTGGATCTTTACTTAAATCAATTAATTATCCTTACATATGCTTTTTTAGTTTGATTAACCACTTAATTATGAGCCACAAATGACATGAATATGTGAAAAAAAATAAAATTACAATGTTCCTTTAGACCTAATGCAAATGGCTCATAATTAAGAGTTAATTAAATTAAAAAATCTAATTAAGTACTTTTATGATTTTCCACACTTATGGGTTAATCATAATTTCCTTAAAGGGTCTTTATATTTTTAAACACATAAAGAGGAACCCTTAATTTCATTGTTAATTATCTGATATGATTATGAATTTAGTTTGATTAATTAAGCCACTTTAATTAACCAATTAATCCTTAATTAATGTCATTTTAAATAATTTTTCCTTTTAAAGAGGAATGGACTTAGAAAAAGAAGTTAGGAGGGAGGTCCTAACCCATTCCCCTTGCCCATTCACTGTTCAACAATGATTAATGTGCTTAGTCAATTAATTTGTACTATTTAGAAGGTTAATTAATTAATTAAAGAAATTAAGAGAGTGATTAAGGCTTAAATAGTAAATTACCCTAATTAGCCAAGCAATAAATCCCAAGAAAATTATGGAGATAGAAGTCATCCCACTAAACTAACACACAAAGTTTGGGATTAATTAATCAAGTAATTAAGGAGTAATTATGCTAATTAAGTTTGTAATTATAGTAAAATTAGTGATTTAAGTGATATCTTAATGATAAACATGATCGTCCCAATATGATAATTAAAGTGATAATAAGTGATATCCTATTTATATCATAAGTTTTCTATAAATCTTAATTAACTTAATTACTATTCAAAATAAATTATAATTAATTTTATAAGTTTCCTCTAAAATACCTTCAAAATAAGTATTTATTTGTAATTTTTGGATTTTTCTAAAATTTGTTATGAATTTTTAGCCATTAAAACCAATTAATTAAGCCTAATCTCGTTGGCACCACGTGGACTGCTGACATGGCATGCTTTCCATGTGGCACCATGGGATTGGCTACTTAAAGTCGGCTGACTCAATTACGTGATTGGTGGCGGACATGCTTCCATCTCCGCCATCCGATCTAAGACCGGATCGCGTAGATCAAACCCACAGTTCTTAAGGGATTTAAATTGGATAAATCTAATGGATTAATCATGACCATCCATTTTGATCATGCGTAATGGGCGATTGCATGATCCATCATCTCCTCGATGAGAAATGGACCACGCTTTTCGCCATTCGAGCTCATGAGCTCGGATCGAGTTAGGATTCAACCCACAGCTTCTCGAGGTAGATCCAAAGGGATCTACTAAATGGGTACGTGGGACATATAAGTTTCCTTCAAAAGCTATAAAAAAATTCATAAAATCTCAATTTTTTGGAATTACCTTGCCAGAGCTGAAGACTGGCGGTGCAATTGAGGAAGCTTCATCTAGTGGAGATGAAACCCTGTTGAGTAGCACTTGCGTTGATTCCTCATCATTTCTTGGGGAATCATGAATCATCAATTTATAGGTCAGTGTTGATCAAAGTTACGCCTTTGGTGGCCATGGAGCTCGGGAGATGATTTGTTCTTGCTTGACGGGGTGTGGGAAGGTGTGTGTGAAGTTAATTTGAATTTGGTGGAGGTTTGAGGGAGTTGGATCAGTAGAAAATCCTATTTGGGGCAGTGAAGTGCAATGGAGAAGCTTGTGCTTAGGAAAGCTCTAGGGACTTCAAAATGGCCTCCAGACCTCTCTAAGAGTGAATGTAATGATTTTGGATTGAAATGAGGGGGTATATCCCCCCTCCTTGGATCATGGGCGGATTGAAGGTTGAATTGCCAACCAACCACTGTCTAGGCAGTGGTCATGTCTGGTGGCTCAACTCCATTGGACAGAGGCCTTGGTGGGTGGCTCAAGGTGATTCCTCCTCCCATGGATCCAATGGGTTTGGCTAGTGAGGGAGGTGTCCATGGCCACCTAGCCCACTTGCTCCCTTGGTCCATGGCCAACCTAGCCAACTTGGGTCAGGCTAGGTGGGTAGGTTGGGTCCCATTTGGGTGTGAAGAGGTGGCCACATAATGGAGGGAGGGGGGGGGGGGGGGGTGTGTTTGGGCTTGGTTTGAGGGGCTTTGCCTCAATTTGACTTGGGTTAGGTTGACCAATTAGTCAAATTAGGTCAAACTAAGACTTGGGTTAAGTTCAAATGATGATTTGAAGTGTTTTGGTTCAATTGGTTTGAGTCAATTTGGCTTAAATTTAATTTTGGCTCATTTGGATTCATGTAGCTCAAATGGGTGAAGTTGACCAATTTGGCCAAATTGGCCAAATTAGCATGCGTTATGGGTTGATTCATGTTAATTGATTAATTGAAGGTGATTGTAGGCTTTGGTTTGAATTAATTTGGATTCGATTTAGATTTAGGCCAATTTGACCCTTTAGGTCAATTTGGGCTAAATGGGTTGGTTGACGAATTGGTTAAATTGTGCTCAATTATGGCTTTGTTCAAGTTCAATAATCAATTTGGAGTGAACTTGAGTCATTGGTTGCAATCAATTTGGGTTATACCATGATTTGACATAATTTAGTCTTCTAGGTCAAATTGGGTCAAAGGGCCTATTGGGTTTGGTTTGGCTCAATTGATGGTCAAGTCATGCTCAACCATTAATCATAGGTTGGTGTGAATCAATGGTTTTAATCAATTTGGCTTGGGTTGAGATTTGGCTAGTTTGGTTAATGTAGGTTAAGAGTGTTGACTTGGTTTGACTTGATTGATGATAGTTGATCAACCTAGGGTGATTAATAATAGGAGGTTTTGGTAAGCTTGGTTCAATCTAATTTGGGTTGGATTGGAATTTGGCTCAAATAGGTCCTTTAAGTCACCTTGGGTCAAGTGAGCCTATCGGGTTTAGTTGAGTCAATTTTGGGTTAATTTCAGTTTAGTTGGATTTATATATGAGTTTAGGATCAATATATAGCTGTGATTGCAATTGATTTGGGTTCAAATGGGTTTTAGTTTATTTGGATATTTCAGGTTAAATGGGTTAAGTTGTGTTTGATTTTGATTGGTTTGATTTGGCTTGATGATTGTAGATTTCATTTATATTTGGGATAATGATTGCAAGAATTTGGGTTCATAATTTTTTTACTTTTATCATTAGATGGTTTTAACTTAAATAATTTAATTGATTTTGGATTTTATTTCAATTTTAAGTTTATTTTTATGTTGAAGTTAAGTTTAGATTTTAAAGAATGATGAATAGAATAAATTCTGTTATGAATAGAATAAATTTTATTATGAATAGAACCAAATCTATTCAACATCCTGATCCTAATAAAATTATCACCCTGAGGTGAAAATTTATTTCAATGGTCAAACTAAGAATCTAAGTATCTTAATTAGCCCATTTGAATTTATGAGAATGATTTAAGTAAATCGATTTGATTTGATTTGGATTTCAAAGTTTGAGTTTGTTTAACTTAGTTTATTTTGATTGATTAATTTTGGATTTATTAGATGTTTGATTTAATTAAATTTTGATAATTCAATATCCTTTGAATTAATATATAATTTCTTTCTTTTTAGGTTCCAATTTATAATTTTAATTATATATTTGTTGACCTCACTTTTAGAGATAGGATTCAATCTCCTCTTCTTAGAGTTAGGAGTCTTTTAGATATTAAGACTTCCTTAGTCATAAGATAATTTTAGCCATTAGGTGAATACTTAACCTAAGCTTAGAGAAGTTAGATGGGTCAATCATATGATGAGGCCATGCCTTAGGACTTAGGGAGACAAACGTACCTTATAGCCTAAACCCAATCTATGCCTACCTCTTTGGCCTAAACCAAACCCCAAATTCGATTCATCCAACTCCAAATCCAACCCCAAATCAAATGATTAAAACCTATAATCAATTCCAAATCAAATCTACCCTTCTTGAGCCCTATGATTTTATTCTATGGACTTAGCCTTAATCAAATCCAAACTCATCCAAATTCAATTGATTTTCTCAAAGATCAATTCAACCCTTCAATCAATTTACAAAAATTTACAATCAAGTCAACCAAATCCAAAACCTATCCTAAGCGATATGATTTAATCCTATGGACTGAGCAAAAATCCCCTTCAATTCAAATTGACTTCAATTGATTTTCTCATGAATCAATTGTTTCTTCAATCATCTTCCCAAATATAAAATCAAACCTATGACCAAAACCAAAATCAACTAAATCCAAAACCAAACCTAACCTATATTATTTGATCCTATGGACAACCAAAATCTCCTTTAATTTAAATTGAATTCAATTGATTTTCTCATGAATCAATTATTTCTTTAATCATCTTCCCAAATATAAAATCAAACCTATAATCAAATGAAAAAAACCAAAGCCAAATCAAATCCAAACCAAAACTAAGCCATATGATTTGATCCCATGGACTTAGGCAAAATCCCATTCAATTCAAACCAAAATCAATTGATTTTCTCATGAATCAATTATTACTTCAATCATCATCCTAATTATAAATGAAATCTAGAATCATCAAGCCAAATCAAACCAATCCAAATCAAACCCAACTTAACCCATTTGACTTAAAATATCCAAATGAACCAAAGCCCATTTGAACCCAAGTCAATTGCAATCAAAGCTATATATTAATCCCAAATCCATATACAAACTCAAGTAAATCTAAATCAACCCAAAATTGACTCAACTAAACCCAATAGGCTCACTTGACCCAAAGTTACCTAAAGGACCTATTTGAGCCAAATTTTAATCCTACCCAAATTGGATTGAACCAAGCATACCAAAATCTCCTATGATGATCATCAATCACCCTTGATTGATCAATTATCATCAATTGGGTCAAACAAAGTCAACTTGGTCATTTGACCAAGTCAACCCTATTAACCTACACGAAGCAAATGAGCCAAAATCAAGTCTAAGTCAAATTAACTCAAACCAATTAAACCAAAATACTTCAAATCATTATTTGAACTTGACCTAAGTCTTGGTTAAACCCAATTTGACTAATTGGTCAACCTAACCCAACCTAGTCTAATTTGACCTATAAGGGTTGAGCCTCACTTGAACCAAGCCAAAACCCAATGCAACCTGAGCCAAACCATCCTAAACCCACCTTGGGTCAGCCCTAAATTAGCCCAAACTGAATTGGGTTCAACCCAAGGTAAATCCCTTTTGGATTCTCCTACCCACATGGGATTTTTCCCAAAATGGCAAGGTTAACCCTTCTCTTTTCCCCTTGGTAGCCATCAAACACTCAAATGGAGCTTGACCTACTCACCTAGCCTAACCCAAGTGGGCTAGGTTGGTTTTGGACTAAAGGGAGGTGAGTTAATTTACCTCTCCACCATGGTCGAAACCATTGGATCCCAACCTTGAGGAAACCACCTTGAGCCACCAACCCAACATCCCACCAACCAAGTTGAGCCACGTGGAGGTGACGCTAGCCACTCTAGCGCTCAGATAGTGGCTGATCGGCCAAAAATTGTGAGACAATCCCAAGGGAGGGGGATATACCCCCCTCATTTTGATCCAAATTGAGTAGACACATTCTGAAAAGCTTCCATACCATTTTGAAGACCTAAACCCTTCCCAAAGCTTTTTCCTTAGAAATAGGGAATCCATTTGTTCATTCTAACTCTTTCAATTCTCCACCAAAGTAAAATTAACTTCGCCCACACCTTCCCCACTTGAAAGAAATGAATCATCTCCCAAGCTCCATGACCATTGAAGGTGCAACTTTGATCAACACCAACCTCCAAATCAATGGTTTGTGGCCTTCAGAGCAAACAAGAAGAAATCCTTGGGTGTTCCAATCAGTAGGCTTCATCTCTACTAGACGAAGCTTCCTCAATCGATTCCATTGCCGGTCTTGAGCTCTGGCGAGGTAATTCCCCAAAATTGAGCTTTTGTGAAATTTTTCTATGGATTTTTGAAGGAAACTTGCATGTCATGCATTTTTTTTCTATTAGATCCCCTCATATCATCATTGTGAAGGTGTGGGATCCATTTTGATCCGAGCTCAGGTGACCTCGGATCAAGCTACGGAAGGCGGACAGTGTTCGTCTCTCGTCCCATGGAGATGATGGATCACACATCATCTATTTCACATGATCAAAATGGACGACCATGATTAATCTGTTAGATTATTCCTCTTTTATCCATTAAGAACCATGGGTTTGATCTGTGTTATTCGATCTTAGATTGGATGGCGGAGATGAAAGCGCGTCCACCACCAACCACATAGGCGGAGTCAGATGCGCCTAAGTGACCAATCCCGTGGTGCCACATGAAAAGTATGCCACGTCCGCAGTCTGCATGGCGCCGATGGGATTAAGCCTAATTAAGGTCTAATTAATGTATTTAATCAACAAAACTTCAAAAATTCATAACAAATTATAGAAAAATAAAATAAATACCAATAAATACTTATTTTGAAGATATTTCAAAAGAGATTTATTTAAAATTAACTCTAAGTGATTTTGACTAGTAACTAAAGCTTAATTAAGATTTAATTACAAAATTAATTAGCATAATTACTCCTTAATTATTTAAGTAATTAATCCCAAACCTTGTGGGTTAAATTAATGGGAAGACTTCTGCCTCCTATAATTTTCTTGAGATTTATTGCTTGATTAATTTGAGTAATTGACTATTTAAGCCCTAATCACACTCTTAATTAATTAATTAATTAATTAACCTCCCAAATAGTAAAACATAATTAATTAAACACACTAATCACTGTTGAATAGTGAATGGATAATGGGATTGGGGTTAGGACCTCCTTCCTATCCTCTTTTCCTAAGTCCATTTCTCAAAGGAAAATTAATTAAAATGAGATTAATTAAGAGTCTAATTAATTAATTAAGTGACTTAATTAACAAAATTGAAATCATAACCATATCAAGTAATTAACAATGAAATTAAGGGTTCTTCTTTATATGTTTAATAACATAAAGACCCTTAAGGAAATTATGATTAACCCATAAGTGTGAAAAAATCATAAAAGTGCTTAATTAGGTTTATCATTTAATTAACTCTTAATCATGCACCCTTTGCATTAGGTCCTTATAGGCGCATTACAATTTTATTTCTCACATGTTCATATAATTTATGGCTCATAATTAAGTGGTTAATCAAATTAAAGAAGCATATGTGAGGGTAATTAATTGATTTAATTAAGGATCCAATTAATTCATAAAACCTAATTACCCTTTCTTAAACTAAATCAAATTACTAATGTGGAAATGAGATTAAACCAGCAAGTGATAAGTTCTTCTCTTCCAAATCAAAATCTCAAATCATAATTTAATAAAGGAACTTTGGTTTTCTTTAAATTTATTTAATGTGATTGTCCTTAGGAATTAGCTTAATTGAATGAATCATGTCTTTATATTTAACTATTCCTTTCCAAGCACATTAAATGTTATATCTCATTTCATTTCATACATTCATGCTTTCAAATTTAAATAAATCAAATGAATTTCCTTTATGTAATCTTGCATGTGTTGGCTTAATTAAATATATGTGTGGCTATTATCACTAATAAATTCAAAACTATTTTTTAAAGCTTATAAATTCATTAGAATACTTAGAGTGTTAATAATTATGAATATGTGTAGGATTTTCATGTGTTTATAGCTTAGGCATATTAAATAAAACTCTCTCTCTCTTATAATTCATATATAGATTTATATGAGCTTGAACAATAATGGGTATATAGTCTAGACATCCCAAATATGAGACTTTAATTAGCCCCAAAGATGTCATTTGATTACCTCACTTTCCTAGTTAACAATGGCACATACTTGCTCACATCTTTTATACATGTGTATGTGTGCTTAATTAAAAGATGAAGATCCTATTTTGTTACTAAGAATACATGAATTCATATTCACCTAAGTCATTAGGATATGATATATATAGGTTAGTGCTCTATTTTTCTTATTCATGTATAGATCTACATAGGCTTGGAATGTTAATAAGTTTATAGTCTGGACATCCCGGGAATACAAGGCTTTAGCTGGCCCCAAGAAGGTCATTTGATTACCTCAATTCTTTGGTTAACAATAATACATACTTATGTGATTCCATCCTTATGTATTTGGTATTAGAATTTTGATAGAGCTTTAATTTATATGTTCATATAATTTGATGAAAAGTAAATTCCAAACATGCACATTCATTATCATTTAAGTTTTCCAAAACATAATGTATGTATAGGTGTGCTAAATATTAAATCATATGCATGTTATATGTGATGAAAATGAATGGTTCAATATATGACATGTGATAGTAATTCAATTAGATTAATCTTAAGAAGCCTTTCATAATGGATAAAATCATTTAAAGTGAGTCTAAACTTAAGAATCAAATTAACATCCTTTAGAAAGTGGCTTTAGGTAGGGATGGAACAGGGAAGGCCTCTTCTTTCTCTTTATAACACTTAGTTGTTAAGTATAAATCATATAAAACAAAGCAAAATATAAATTAAAATTCATAAATCAATTAAACAACTTCAAATGAAACACACCATTATGTTAACTTGAATATTTTTTACACTTAGAAAAATACAACTCTAATGCTTAGTTAAGACATATGACACAAGACTTTAACACACATTAGAATTAAGTCACCACTTCTAGTTCTATGTTAAGATGGTGTATGATGCGATGTATATTTTATTTTGTGATATAATATTTTAGATTGGATGTTAGGATGTATGCTTCATAGACTAGATGTTAGGGTGTATGCTTCATAGATTGGATGTTAGGATGCTCTTAGCCTAATCATGTTTTCTACAAGGGATTGTGCTTAAGGGGATGCTTAAAATAAATGTAAATACTCTCTTTGCAGGTTGCTTAAACCCCTTTAGGATAATCCAAGTCAGGATAGCTGGGCTTGGTTACCCATGTGCAGGGTGCTAAGTCCAAATTATACATATAATTGCTTAGGATTATATGTATGTTTAGCTAACCTCTATTTTGCATGTGTAGTTAAATTTACTTTTTCTATATGAATGTAATTTTGCAATAATAGAATTATGATTAATGCTATGGGGATTAGATGAGCAGTGGCTAGAAAGTTTTGTCCCAGGCATCTTATGATGCCTTTAAAAGTAAGCACATCCAAATCAAAGAAGGAAGAATCAAATCAAGCAAATGGAAGAGTGAAGAATGAAAACCCCCATAGCATGTATTCATTCAAATTGTATTTATTCTTTCATATTCTAGGTTGTATAAGGGTAGGGCTCAAGCACCCATCTTTTTTTTTGGGTTGTACGGTGGAGCCTGACCGTAATGGCCTCTTATTCTTTTACAGTAGTTATAAAATTGATTGATGATTTGTTTAAATTGTGCATTAGAAAGGGCATACTTTTTTATAATTTCTTATGTTTGATGTTAATGTGTGGCCTGGGTGTGTTAGGCTCTTAGGATAAAAATAAATTTTTTACCCAATTAATTACTCATAACTAAATTTTAAACAACTCACAATCTCATCATAAAGCCTAGGATATAAATAAGATAATTAAAAATTTAGTAACCCCTTAGTTGTATGGTTGTATATCTCACATCATGCATATTATCTTGAATCACTCTTGCAAAATGAGAGCCTCCATCTTTACACTCATACTTAGAGCTTCACCCTCTTTCTCTTTTGATTTGGCCAAAAATTTATTTCATCATGCATTTAAACATATAAAAATTCCAAAGCCTTTATCTAAATGGTGTGTCAAAAAATGAAATAAAATTTGAAAAGATTTTGCATTTATATATTAAGTCATATGCTCATACCACTCATACTCTAATCTCTTAGGGAGTGGGTTTAAGACTTTAGTTCTTTTCTAATTAAATAACTTCCCTAACTATCTTGCAATTCATAAGACCGAACTACATGGTTTTAAAATCATATGAGGAGTTAGCTGCCGTACACTTCAGTCAATTATAAGTCCAAAAGTTGGACGATTTATCCTCCTTGTGGAGATAAACCTTTATGTCCACCTATCACTTAGATTTAAGTCATGCTTTAGCTCTTGCTAAAGCTCCCTATATTTAGGATCTGAGGTAGTTGTTTCCTTTGGGCTACAAGCATAAATCCTCACCTCTTAAACATTTCTACAATCTTGTGTTGGCGAATTATAAGCCCTTGCAATCTAATAAAATTCAACTCAAATAAATAAGTCTTTTTACTTTTAAATATATAAAGCCCAATTATAAGATAGATTGGAATGCTCACTAGACTTCTTAGTATCATAAGCATTTCCTATTTCCTCCATTTGGTTTCCAAAAATAAGTTATCTCCTTGAATCTTCCCATTTGATTTTCCTAACATAACCAAACCTTTGATAGTCTAACCTTGAAATCTTTGGAGATGATAATTATCTACTTTAATTGAGAGCATTCTTAAGAAATTTCATTCCCTAAAATGTAATTAACTATGGAGGCTTTCCTCCATAGGGAACTTTAGAACTTGGTTTAATATAAACCCTGCTTTATTCATCCATGTAAAATAAAGGAAAAATCTCTGGTATATTGGAAGACCCATCATGCCTTAGGAGTTGTTATTAGGTGATTAGGTCCATTGAAGGATGATGCCTCTATATTTTGAGATAGTACATCATACCTCAATATCATACCCGATCACTTCAATAGGTACCCCCTTACGATCTGCATGGTGTCCCCCAACTTTCAAAAATAAACACCACATATGTAATTAACTATAGGGGCCCCTATATGAAACTGTGAACACTGTAATAAAATAAACCATGTTTTACCTCTCCATATAGTTCACGGGAAGAATCTCTGGTACATCAAAGACCCATCACCTTAGAGTTCTTATTAGTAATTGAATCCATTATATGGTAATTTATTTATTTTCAGATAATATATTTATCCCTTAATGGTGTATTTGATTACCTAAATAAGTACTCTCAAGATCTACGTGGTGTTCCAAATAAAATTCTCACAATATATATAAATGATTTTGAAAACTATTAGTCACATTGAGGATTAAAGATATTATAGAGTTACTAGAGAGAGCGAGATTAGAAGAAAATGAGTTTTCATTATTTTAGTTGAGATTGGATATAAGTAAAAAGAGATTTAGTGGAGAGATATTTAAAAATAAGACATAACTAATTAGTGTAATTTCAATCAATCATTATCAATATAGAGTATGTAGTTATAACATCAAACTTTATGATATAATTTACTAATTTGAAGGCTCAACGATGGTGGATTCATAGAGAAGGATGTATATTAGTAGAGTAAAAGAAGGAGATAAATATTTATAGATATTTTAGAAAATGAAGCCATTGCATTTTACTGGTTCAATAAAGTCATTAATAGAGTAGACTGATTACTGAAAATAAAAGATCATTAGTTTTATTATTATTTGAAGGTGAACTAGAGCATTGGGCATTAGGCTAGTAAAGGAAAAAGTTTCAAGGCAGATTGACTTCTATGATTATTTATGAGGAGTTTATGATCAATTTCAAAAAGAGATTTTTTCCTCCATTATGAATTAATAAATGTAAGAGATTTTTATGAGATTAATGTTGGAGAGCAAGATTATTATACAGTACAATGTTGAGTTTACTATCTCGACTAGATATGTCCCACAATTAGTATTATTGAAGAGAAGTGTTATCATTTTATTGAGAGGAGATAGATGTAGATGATTTATGACTCTATTAGTCACATTGAGGATAAATAATTTTATAGAGTTAGCAGAGAGGGTGAGATTAGAAGAAAAATGAACTATCATTATTTTATTAGAGATTTGATATAAATAGAAAGAGATTTAGTGAAGTGTATTTAAGAGAAATTTAGCTTTATAAAGAAATATATTTATGCAAGAAAAAAGCTCTTATAACATCTTTAATATTATATCAATACGTGCAAGATATGAATGATGGCATTCAAAGTAGTTTTATTTAGTTATTAAATATATTTTTGATATGATAATTTTAAGCATGAGATAGCAGATTACCTTAAAATGCGACCCAAGAAAATACTCAATTCTTAATCAAAGAAATTAATATCAATATTGAGATAAAAAAATTACACCAACTAATAAGGGTTTTAAAAGTAGAGGTGGGGGAAGGACTATAGTTATAACGCCAAGGAGATGTTAAATGGAGCATACTGCTTCTCTTATTCGCACTTCAATTCAAGCTAGTGTGCATAATCTGACTTAATATAAGAAAAAAAATACATTTGATATTGTGATGGGTATAGCTTTTACTTTAAGTCAGTCTTATAGAATACACTTTGATTTTAGTGTCAATCATTCATTTATGATTGAGAAATTATTTTCTCAAATTAATTTTTTTTTATTATATTGCAAATTAGTCTATTTATTATATTACCTATTAGAGATTATATGATAGCTATGTTTGCATATATGTGTAATATTGACATTTCTATAAGGATAGAGTATGAGCTCATAATAATACTTTTGATCAAATTTGATGTAATCATGAGCATGAATTGGCTAGCTAAATATGCAGCCTGTACTGATTCTAGCCAAAAAAAAAATTAACTTTTTATTTGGATGGTGAAAATATTATCTTTAGGGCATTAGAGGAATATTATCATTATAGTATTAGTACTATTAATTGATAAATTATAGAGAAAAAAAAAATAATGTATATCATGCATATTTAATGGTTGAGAGTAAATCTTCACTACAAATTAAAAGAGATTTAAATCCTTGATGCAATTTCTCAATGAATTTTTTTGGCATATTTCTTGATAAATTAATAAATTTCTCACTTAATCGAGGAGTAAAATTTTATATTAAAGTGTTATTTGGTCTATCACTTATAGCTAAAGCTTTTTATAAGATGGCAATAAAAAATTATAAGACTTAAAAGTTTAGTTACAAGAGTTAGAGATGGGATTTTATAACTTGGTATATGTTCATGGCATGTACTTGTATTATTTAGAAAAGGTTGACATGATGATGATGTATATTGATTATAAAAAGTTGAATAAAATGACTATCAAGAATAAGTACTCATTATTAAGAATTGATACCTTTTTTGATTAATAGTAGTGTGCATCTATATTTTTGAAGATAGACTAATGATTTAGATATTATCAATTGAACATGCAAGAAGAGAATACAACATAGATTATATTTATGATTTTAATACACATTTTATTTATTATGATTTTCCAGTTATGTATGTGATTAAAGTTGAGTAAAATCAAGAGTTGAGTAAAATCATGTATTTCTTTTGAGATTAGTAGAGGAGACATCAATACAAAATAAGTTATATACTAAAATTTTAAAATATGAGGTATGGTCATAGAGTGTATCATTTTTGGGTCATATAATAGGCAAAAAATGGAATAGGTATAGACTTTCAAAAGATCTAAGTTATTATTGAATGATCAGGGTTGATAAATGTATCAGAAGTATATAGTTCTCTTAATCTTGCAAGTTGTTATAAAAAATTTATTAAGAACTTTTTTAATTAATAAGTTTTTAATTAAATTGATATACAAAGTAATGTCATTTGAATGGATTCCAAAATATAAAAAAAAGTTTAAAAGTTGAAGAATTACATAATGTCAACTAAAGGATTTTAAATATTCATTAAAGAATTATTAAAATGTGTGAGATGTTTTATCTGATGATAAAGTAATGGTTTATGCATTTAGATAGTTGAAAATATAACATAGAAATTATTCTATGATTTGAACTTAGCATTAATTATAATTGTACTTGAAATTTAGAGGTACTATTTATATGGCACAAAATATAAGATAAGTAATGATCAATAAGGTAAGTATATTTTTGCTCAAAAAGTGTGAAATTCATAGTAAAGAAGGTGATTAGAATTAAATAAAATTTTGATCTTATCATTCAATTTCAACTTGAGAAGCTAATATTATGGCAAGTGTGTTGAGTATAAAGTCTAGAGGATTAGCAAATTTGATGATTATTTCTAAAGCCACATTGATTCATGAAATATAGTTAGATTCGAAAGTTGTCAAAGTAGTTGATGTGCATACTAGATCATTATCATAAAAAAAATTGATCAACTAACTCTACACTAGAAATCTAAGGAGCTTAGAGGGTAAATGAGTGGTATGAAAAATTGATTAAACATGCTAAATATATATATATATATATATATATATATATATATAAAGGAAATGCAGGCGGATGATAATAAAGTATTAATATGTAGGGTTTAATTGTAGGTTTGTTATTATTTAGGATTAAAAGAGTGAATCTACATTTAAGCTCATTATTTTTTTTATAGTATTTATCCTAGTAATTTATTGTAGCCCTTACTTATTTCTAAGGGAAGTGTGAAGAAATTTTCATAACTTTTGTTATATGTCTTCCCAAATTAAAATAAGGCCATAATGCAATCTTAGTAATTAGTGATCGATTGATAAATTCAACATACACTTTTACCCATAAGATAAACAAAAATAGTAAATAAAATAGATTAGTTGTATATGAAAAAGATAAGTGCTACCTATTATGCTCAAGGTAATTATTTTTATTGTGGTAAAATAATCATTTATATTATGAAAAGAAATATAAAAAGGCTTGAAAACCATATTAAATTTCAATAAAGCATTTCACCCACAAATAAATGGACAGTTTGCAAAAACTATATAGGCATTAGAGAATTTATTGATTTCATAATTTTTTTAATTTTGGGGAAGCAAAGAAAATTATATTCTTTTAATTAAATTTACTTACCACAATAGCTTTAATTTTAGAATAGAAATAGCTTCTTATGAAAATATATGATTGAAAATGCAAAAAATCTTTAATATGGATAGATGTAGGATAAAAGAGATTATTATGTTCAAAATTAATTAATGATTCCATTAGGAAAGTTAGACTTATTAAAGATAGATTGAATCTAGTAAAAAATAAGTAAAGAGAGTATTATGATTCAAAACATCATGCAATAAAATTTAATATTAGTAATTTTGTGTTAACAAAAGTTAGGCTACTAAAAGAGATATATTGTTCTTTTAAAGTGATAGATAAAGTAAGAAAATTAAATTATAAATTATTATTTTCATGTCTAATATTCATAATATTTTTTATATCTTTTCATTAATAAAAAAATGTTATTAATGCTGAGAATAGAGTTGTAGATGCTGAGATAGAACTATAATATAATTTGACGTATAAAGAAGAACTTGATCATATATTTTCCTATGATGTGAAGAAATTAAAAAATAAATAGATCTCAATGATAAAAGTTTAATGGAAGCATATGTTAAAAAGAGTTTGAGATGAGACAATTATACTTAGATTTATTTTATTGGTATGCATAAGTATTGGAATGTTGATAATTATGTTATTTCTAATGAGAGATTGTAATACCAAAAGGTATAGTTGTGTTCAGGAGTCAACCATAATCCTCATGTGCATCTATTTATTTGAATATATTTATAAAAAGAATACCTCTTATTAATATGATATTTTAATATGCTTATTAAAATATAATATTAGGTCATTTTAGTCTTTCTATTATTTCTTAAATGATTTTTAAGAAATAATGATGATTGAAAATTATAAGCTAGGATGTTAATTTATAGTTTTTGAAATAAAATTTTATGAATTCATAATAAGGTTGGTCTGTAGATTATCTTCACTATATTATAGAGTATTATAATTTTTATTTTATAAATTTTATTCTATTTTATAAGCATTATATATACAAAAAAATAAATGGTTACTTATTTAATTAAAACACTTTAATAAATAAATAAATATCAACATATGTGAATTTTCTAGAGCCATCTAATATTTAAGTGGAAAAGTATTTTCATTAAGGTGTTATGTGCATAATATGCTATTTTATAATTATTTTCTATGTTGTTTGGAGTCTAGAATTCATGATATAAGATTATTTATATGGGTTTTACATTTAAAATTAAATAAATATTATAATTATGAAAACCCACAACATTAATTTTTTTTGTTTAAAAGGCCATCTTGCATATTAATTGGTATCTTTAGCTTCTATCTTTATTTTAAATCAAGATGGCAAAGCGAGAGAGAGAGAGAGAGAGAGAGAGAGAGAGCTAGTGTTTGGAGATTTTAGATCATTACATGAGGTGAGCCAATTGAAAATTTATTACTAAAGGTAGGCTATTATTATATATTACATTTATTTTAATGATTTTACTTTTAAATGATTTTAAGTTTAGTCAAAACTT
>CM038225.1:95889284-96056676 GCA_021442155.1 Cymbidium sinense
AAAAATCAAGATTTAGTTTGCAAATCTTGAGATGCCTTCTAAAATAATGAGATGTTAAAGTAACTACAATAAGTGAAGCTAAGGATTTGACTACATATACACTTGATAAGCTTCTTAGATCTTTGATAGCTCGTGAGTATATCATATCATAAAGAGATCAAAATGACTCTTTCCAAAAGAAGGAGAAAAGAAAATTAATTACTTTGTAGATGAAAGACACTTATGAGGAGAACACTTTGGGCTTTGAAGTAGATAGTGATGAGATTACCATGCTTTCAAAAAAAATTAAGAAATATAATCAGAAAGAAAAAAAAAAAGGTATGATACATCTAAATTACATAAATTCTCTACTAAAAAGTCTAATGTAGGTAAATGAATAGTATGTTACTGCAAAAAACTTGGCAATGTAAGATGAGATTGCCCTGATCTTGTTGAGAAAGAAAAATAAGTTGAAAGAAAGAAAACTTGGAAAAATAAAAAGCCTTGAGAGAAAAAGAAAATGGTACTTTAGGCAAACTTAGATTTAGAGGAGTCTAGTGATGACACCGCAGAAAAAGAAGGAAGGTTGTGTCTTATGGCAAATGTGGATATTACAAGTGAGATATGTGAAGAAGTTTTTCATGAGAATTAGATGATGCATTTAATAAATTAGCTCATAAATACAAAAAGTTAAAAAAACTTAATGTTCTAAAAGAAATTAAAATATAGAAATTCATGTTTTATCCTTAGAAAATGAATGTAGTGAGTTAAAGGCTAAGAATGTTACTTTAGTAGATCAAACTTTGCTTATAGAAAATCTTAAAAGAGAAATTTTGTTATTACATGTACATTTAAATACTTGTTGTAGCTCACACTCACATGTATCATCAAGCACAGGTAAATCATCTAGTGCATCAAAATCATCTATGTATCAAACTTATGCTAATACAAATGTATCATGTAATTTTTGTAATAAAAAGGTCACATACCATTTGATTGTCATGCATGTAGATCTCAAGTATTTCCAAGATCTAATTTTTTTTATTCCTAAAAATATAAATTCAGAAGCAACACACACTACATAGTATTTATTGCATATTTTTCTTTGGGATGTGGACCTAAACATGTTTGAGTTTTCAAGTTAACCTTTGACTTATAGGAATGCATTTAAAATAAAATCAAATAAGGCATGTGGCACTTGGATAATGGATGTTCAAGGCATATGATAAGTGACAAATCAAAATTTTACTATTTTAGAACCTTGTGAAGAAGGATATGTCATTTATGATGATAATACTAAAGAAAAATAATTGGAATCAAACCTATTTCTATAAATTTAATAACTTTAGATAGAGTATTTTCTATTGAATGTTTAAAGCATAATCTTATTTTAATTAACCAGTTATGTGATAAAGGCTTAAATATTAAATTTAATGCTTCATTTTGCGTTATTAGAGATAAGGAAAATATTTTTCTTCTTAGTCAAAGATATAAAATTATTTATCTTATTAATTTTGAAAATACATGTGATATAAATTTAAATTTATTTTATTTTAAAAGTTCTCTTGATGATATATGGTTATGGAACAAATAGTTATGTCATATTAGCATGTATTCTTTGAAAAAATTTCTAGAACTTGATCTTGTAGAAGGTTTTCCAAAAACAACATTTTATTCGATTATGTTTGTGATGCTTGTATACATGGAAAATATTCAAGACATTCATTAAAAATAAAAACATTGTTTATTTATGGAAAACATTCAAAACATTCATTTTAGACCTTTAGAACTATTGCATATGGATCTATTTGGACTAGGACGCTAATTTAGGAAAAAAATTTTATGGATTTGTTATAGTTGATGATTTCTCCACATTTACATGAGTCATGCTTTTAGTTCATAAGAATGACGATTTTGAATCCTTTAGAAATTTTGTCAAACACATTCAAAGGGATAAAAGTCTTTTAGTTAGCATAATTCAATCAAATCATGGAGGAGAATTTAAAAATTGATTTTTTTAAAGATTTATGTGATGAATTTGGAATTAAAAATAATTTTTGTGCTCCTAGAACTCCTCCAAAATGGTATTGGAAAAAGAAAAAATAACACTGCATGTTAGATGATTATGAATTATCTAAATATTTTTTGGCCTGAAGCTTTTAACACTACTTATGTAATGAATCGAGTATACTAAGACCTATCTTAACCAAAAACCTTATGAGTTGTTTATTGGAAAGAAACCTAAGATGAGTTATTTTCATATCTTTGGATGTAAGCATTTCATCTTGAATAATGAAAAAGATTCTTTAGAAAAATTTGATAGCAAGTTAGATGATAGAATCTTTCTAAGATATTCATTGACCAATAGATCCTATAGAGTTTACAATAAAAGAAATATGATTGTAAACGAATCAATTCATGTCATATTTGATTCACTTAGAAATGATTTAATCAATGATGAGATAGAAGAGTTTAAGAAATTCAACTTGGAAGAAAATGCAACTGATTCTTCATCCAAAGAATTAAAATTCATTAAGAATCATCCCAATGAGTTAATTATAGAGATCTCTCCCAAGATATTAGAACTAGAAGACAACCTAAGGTGGCAATTAATCATTATGTACTCCTATCTAAAATTGAACCTAAATCAATGGATGAAGCCTTGAAATATCATTATTTGACTATATTTATGGAAGAAGAATTCAATTAGTTGTTTAGAATGACATGTTATAAGAACTAAATGGGCCATGACTATGGTTGCATTATTAGAAATAAGGCTAGATTAGTTATACAATGGTACACTCAGGTTGGAGGATAGATTTTGAGGAATTCTTTGCCCTCATAATTAGACCAAGCTATTAGATTGCTCATTCTATATTCTTATTACAAAGACTTTATAAACTTTTTAGATGGATGCCAAAAGTACATTTCTAAATAATTTTATTGATCAAGATGTCTTTGTGGAGAAACCTCATATTTTTGAAAGCCTAGATTTTCCTGATCTTGTTTTTAAATTGAAGAAAACCTTGTATGAGCTAAAATAGGTATTTAGGGCTTGGTATGATAGATTGAGTAGTTTTATTATTAACCATATTTTTAGGAAGGGCAGAGTATATACCACCCTATTCCTTAAAGACTTAGGTGATAACCTGATAATTATGCAAATCTATGTGGATGATACTTTGTTTGGAAGTACAAAAAAATCTTTATGTGTTGAGTTCTCATTTTTAATGTCTAAAGAATTTGAAATGAGTGTGATGGGAGAACTAATTTTTTTCTTTGGTCTACAAGTGAAGCAACAAGAAAATAACACCTTCATTTATCAAACTAAATATACAAATGATTTGATAGAAAGATTTGACATGGAGAGATTCAAATCTAGTAAAAACCCCACAATCCTTTCCACTAAGCTTGATTTAGTTGAGTAAGGTAAGCATATTGATCATAAGCTTTATAAGTGTATGATGTATACACTTTTATACATTTCTTCTAGTAGGCCTGATATTATGTTTGTTGTTTGCTTATGTGCTCATTTTCATGTTGCTCTGAAGGAATCACATTTAACTGTAGTTAAGCATATATTTCATTATTTGATAGGCACTTCTAGAATAGGTTTGTGGTATCCTAAAATTTACTATCATGTGACTTCATTGCTTATTTTGATGCTAACTTTGTAGGTTGCAAGTGCCTCAACAACATGTCAATTTTTAGGATCATCACTTGTGTCTTAGTCCTCTAGGAAACAAAATTCATTTACTCTTTCCACTATCAAAGTTGAGTACATTTGTGTTGCTCAGGTTCTTTTGTTAAAGCAATAATTATAAGACTTTGGATTTAAGTTAAATCACATTCCCATTAGATGTGATAACACTAGTGCCATTAGTTTAACAAAAAATTCTATCCAACATTCACAAAACTATAGAGATTAGACACCATTTCATTAGGGATCATGTTTGTAAGGGTGATGTTGATATTTAGTTTGTTAGTATTGATTTATAAATTGTTGACATTTTTACAAAACCCTTGCATGAAGAATGATTTTGTACTTTGAGACGTATGCTAGGTATGCTAGATCCATTCATTTTATTTTATTTTTATATGTTTAAACTTTTTTTGATATTGCCAAAAGAGGGAGAAACTATTATGTTGGTCTTTTTATCCATGTTGATTCTTTTCAGTCTTATGCATAAATATAGGGGAGCTTCTTGTAAGCTTGCTAAATTTATTATGCTGCTTGTTATTATCTTGTTATACTTCTATATAAATGCAATTTTCTATTTTGAAAGGTTGATGCAAGGTTACTTTACACTTTCATCCCTATAATACTAACATAGGTTTTTCATCATTGAAAAGGGAGAGATTGTTGACTCCATGAGCCTTACTACATATAAGATTGATTTTAATGATAACAAGTAAATGTTTAGGTGATACTAATTAATTTAATTCAAGTGATGTAGGAAATTCTTCAAACCAAGGTTCTTTAGTCAAATTGGGAAAGTTAAATCTATTGGACTAGGACTGGTTGAGAATTTCTAAAACTTATAATAATAAGGCATATAAGAGCTCAATAATGTAAAAAAATAGTCTAATCATTTTCAAATATTTTATTTAAATTTTTGTATATTTTCTATATTTTAAATTGCATCAATTCGAATTATTCCCTACATTATCCTTTTCGGATAATCTTAATACTTACATGAGTTTAAGTATCATCTATTATGCTTTCAAGTAAGTTGAATCTATTTAACACTTCATTTATCTCATTAATTATCCATTTATTTTTTAAAATGAGGATAAAATTATTCAAGACATCTATTTATTATTTTCTCTCTCTTATCTTTTATTTTCTCTCTCATATCATAATTATCATCCTAATTTTGTTTTGGCCAAATTTCTTATGATTTTTGGCATGATAAATATTATTGGATTTATTAAAATTATTTTCATAATATTTCTTTTGATTTTTAAGTTTTAAAAATTCATTTTGTTAGGATTTTGAAATACAAATGATTTTGGAATTTAAATTAAAGTGTTCTTAACATAAGTTGCTAAATTGATTTTTATCCTTTTATGGATTATTGTGGATGACCTTATGCTTATGCAAATTCATCTTAATTGAGTTGATTTGAATTAATCAAGGATATTTTAACTTTTAAATTCAATAGAGAATTGATTTTATGCAATTTTCAAATTAAGATTTCTAATTTTGGAAATATATGTGTGACTCCTTCTTTGTATTTTATTTTGGAGTAATTTGATTTGCTTAAATTAATTCAAATCTCTTCAAAATTGATATCCCAAAATTTATTCATGATCAATTGCATTGAATGGAGAGTAAATCCATACTTGGAAACCTTGTTGCAGAAATATCTCTTGATTTATTTTATTGTTTTAAATTCATGACTTGCCTTAACTCATCTAAACCAAATTAATTAATTAATATCTCATATATATTGCATTAAATCTTTATTGAATTCCTTTTGAAAATGCCTTGGCCATCACATGCTAATTGATCCTTAATATATTTTAAATTCAAATTATTTTGAATCACTTAATTGATTCTTTAATTAATTAAAGAGAGCTTATTTTTGTTAAGTAGATTCAAAATAATTTCCTCCACTCTTGCATGGAAACCTCATTGATTTTAAATTTAATTAGATTCAAATTTTAAATCATATGCTTAATTATTAAAAGTTCAATTTCTTGACAAATCAATTTTCCTCTCTTTATTCATATTGGGCCAAAAATCTTTGGATTTATTCTTTGACTTTATTTGATATATCAATCTACATCATCTCTCTCTATCTCTATATATATCTCATAAAGGCCAAAAATCTCAAATAAATTCCAGAATTATTTGATTAAGATCTCCAAATCAAAATTAAATAATTTTCAAATATGTTTTTCCTTTTATTTCCTTCATGCTTGGCTGACCATATCCTCTATTTAAAGAGGTTATCCATTGGCTTTTAACTCTCTTATGTCCTCTCTCTAGGCTGAACTCTTGCAAAATTTTTCCTTGAAGTTTTTCTTGAAGGTTAAGTATTAAACCTCCTTTTTTCTCATTGGAATCCTTTGGCCAAAAACTTGCAAATCATTTTGGTGGATTCAAAGTCCAACAAGTTGACAACTTCCATTGATTCTTTGCTTGGTTGAAAATCAAAAAGGTGTTTCTTCAATCTTTGGAAAGATCAATTCAAGCCCTACTCTCATTGCTTATATATACACAGATTTGTGTAAGAGCATTCAATTCATTCTATGCTTTTGAATTTTAGTTTTTTATTTGTTTGATTTGGATGAAAAGGGCTTCCATGTACTATTGTTAAAGTTTACTTTCTAAGCATATTCATTTCTCAGTTTGATTTGGAAAACTTCTTTTATTTGATTGGATTGAAATCATTTTATTTCTACAAAAATGTTTTTTGTATTTCATATGTTATAGCTTTCATATCATAAAAAAGTTTTACAAGGTTACATTGATTCTAATATTTGATCAAAGAGATTTCTTGCTTTATTATTTCGAAGTGATTTTACAACTAAGGAATTCATATTAGCTTGTTTGTTTAAAACCATTCATTGCATAAGTCTTTTGGATTATTCATTCATGCAAGTATTTTAAAGTTTAAATAATCCAAGTGATCTTATAGCATATAGTTTCCCAAGTTTATTCCTTTTCAAATCCTTATTCATTTTAAAGTCAAATATTTTTCAAAGATTTCTTTATTTCAAGTGCTTCACATACCAATTTTATCATTGTCTTTTAACTTTAAATTTAATAAAAACTATAATAACTTTGAGCTCTCTTTCTTGATTATCTTAATAGTATTTTAGTTGGGATTGGGTGCAAACTATTTTAAGATTGAGAGTTAGACATTCAAATTGTAGCTAAGGAATTCATATTAGCTTGTTTATTTAAAAGTATTCATTGCATAAGTCTTTTGGATTATTCATTCATGCAAGTATTTTAAAGTTTAAATAATCCAAGTGATCTTATAGCATATAGTTTCTCAAGTTTATTCCTTTTCAAATCTTTATTCATTTTAAAGTCAAATATTTTTTAAAGATTTGTTTATTTAAAGTGCTTCACATAAAGATTTTATCATTGTCTTTTTAACTTTAAATTCAATAAAAACTATAATCACTTTGAGCTCTCTTTCTTATTTATCTTAATAGTATTTTAGTTGGGATTGGGTGCAACCTATTTTAAGATTGAGAGTTAGACATTCAAATTGTATCTTTTCTTCTTTTGTTCTCTTGTATTTTGTTGATTTTGTACTTTCTTGTTATAGAAAAGTACAGTGTTGGGTTGTACTTGCTCATGAAAGAATGTATGATGTTGGGTTGTACTTTCTCATGTATGAAAGTATGAGAGATTTGTAATTTCATTTTGACTTAGTGAATTTTTAGCTTGGGTTGTTAGCATGGACATAGGCTAGTTTTTGGGTATGGCTGAACCATGTAAAAATCTTTATGTCTTCTGCTTTCTTTTTGCACTTACTTTTTTTTATTTGGTTGATTATTTCTTTGCTTCATTGATTATCAAATTTAATAATTTTGACTAATTTTTTTTTACAAAATTTTAAAAACTAAGTTTTAATTTAAAAATTTTTAAATAATTCACTCCCTCTTGGGTGTCATAGCTCTTACATGAGGGTTAAAATGTTTTACCACTTCCACACATGTTAAATGCCACCGAGTAATTCTCTGACAAACAACTTCATATAAGTCAAAAATCTTTTGTGGAAGTCGTGATGGAAAACTATTAGTGAAATGGTCATCTCTAGAAAAACTCCAAGGGAGCAAGTGGTTGCAAGGTCTCCACTTATAAAAAATATCAGAAAGTGAAAGCCTCAATAGGTACTTGTATATCAAAAACCTCATAAGGTAAAAATTTCAGAAGGAATAAGTACATCATAAATCTTATAAAACAAAAACCTCAAAAGATATGTATATATCATATTGTTTCCAAGGCATATGCTTAAAAAATACAAAATTATTATCATCATTAAAAGTAAAAAAATTTACAATACATACGTACATTGCATACACACACTCACACACATATACATATATACATATATATATATATATATATATATATATATATATATATATATATATATATATAATCATTAACATAATAAGAGATAAACTAGAACATGTGAAAGAACTTTATGTACCGCCTATTCAGGATAGTTTCAAATCTATACACAAAGAAATCTAGTGTCACACTTGAGCTTGGACACAACATATATGTCACTTAACCAGGTCAATTTCAAGCCTCAACATTGGGGATAACTGAAACCTACAAGAGGGGTCATGCACCATTATACATGTCAATGGAGAAAACTAGGATTTGAAGAAAAATTAGAAATGCTCAGATTCATGATAAAGCTTGAATTCGAGATACATGCTGCCTAATTAAGTCAATTTTAAACCCCAAAATCAAGGAGAACTAGAGCCTATGAGGGGGGTCATGTATCTCTAAATCTGGCATGCTTATTGTTGAACTGAGCAACTCGATGACAAATCCAACAAGCCTAAGATCACTCATATTGGAGGTCATTTGGATGGTCAAATCATCAAAAAGTTATATGTAATCACAGAAATCAATATGAATTATCCGATGGAGTAACTTGTGATTTTAGCTACAATAATTAAAATGTCTCTTTTAAAATCCTATAAATAGGACACCATTCTTATCATGAAGAGAAACAGGAAGCTAGAAGTGAACTTAGAAAAAAATTGGGAGAGAGCTAAAAGTTTGAAGTCCGTCAACTCCACAAATGCTGCTAACCACAACCTACTATCATCACTGACCACCACTAAGAACCGTTACTACCAACCTACCATCATCTAATTATTATTACCTAATTATGGAACTCCCATCATCTTGATTTCTTAAATACAATCTTCTAATCTCATTATCAAAAAAATTGAAATTTTGTAACTCAAACACATATAGTGGAATATTTTGACTATGCTAAGCTTCATGATCCCCCCTTTCTTTTTGGAGTTTTTCACGAATTTTTTTAGAATTTCTTATTCTCTTTTACTATTTGTGTGTGCAATCAATTTCAATACAAAACTAAGGCATGAATTTTTACTCTACTACTATAAGTCCTGTAGTATGCAACATTAATAATGTTATAAATGTTAGAATTAGAGAGTTCTAAAAGGTTCTAGTTGTGTTTGTGACTAGGGAGTTTGGGAGTAGAGTTAAAAGGACTAACAACACTTTTAACTATATCCCATGTAAAATGAAATTGAACCCATGGTCTTAACAAAAAGAGAGATAATGGCTACTGAATAAAATGAAAGTAATATGATTTTTAAAGCACGTAACAACTTTAGTGATATGCTTCCATAATTAAGATGCTCTAGGAGAACAAGAGCCCAAAGAGAGAAATATTTATTCTTTCACTAAATAGAAGAAGAATGATTAAAAATTCTCCTAATAATAGAACAAAGCAATAAGAGTGAGTATCAATGGAAGGTAGCTTTAGACGATCATGAATTTTTTGTTTGCATGTATTGTCTTATGAGACTTAAAATTTTTTAATTGAAATGTCCCGTAAAATAGAAATTTAAATCAAAATCTATTAATCAATTTACAATAAGTCTTAAATAAATAAAGAGATTTAACTTAGTATGCCATAGAATTTCAAATAATGAATTTAATCAATTAAAATCCATGCAAAGGAAAGTGATCTGATTTTTCTTCTGCCCAAATCATGTACATGTGTGAAAAGATTGGAAGTCTAACCATTATAACTTCTTGCATGAAATTGAGATAAATATCAGTAAAAAATTCAATGAAATAGCATTATGAGTTTTAAATAACATAATTTTTCTAGTAATTAATCCAAAGATCAGATGTATTATAAAAGATAAAAATTTATTTTAAAATTTTAAATTCTCGAACTTTGATGTATCAATTATGAGCATCATCAAGATAAATAAAAATAAAAAAAATAAAAAATTTGGTAGCCTCCAGCATTTATGCCATGAAAATAATTTATTCAAAAATCCATCTTCCTCTTGTTCGAGATATACCACTATCAACATGATCGGGATACATGCCGATCGGGTTCTTCCTTGCGGTGTATATCAGTGCACACTTCCCAATCTAGCGTTGGAGTTTCTCGATTTTTCTAATAAAATTTGTTGTGTTGGCATCAACAGCTCACCCTTAATCTCTCTCTCTCTCTCTCTGCATCATTTTAATTTGGGATCTCCATTCACTGCCATATCCTACACTCCCTCTACAAAAGAAGGCATAAACTCTATCCCTACCATATCACAATGATGCAGCAGAACTATGAGGCTTCCCAAAGAATTGCAAGAATCTAAAAAAAGATAAGTAGGAAATGCTCATGACATTAAGAAGCCTAGTGAGTATTCCAACCTATCCTATGGTTGAGACTTTATGTGTTTGAAAGTGAGAGGATTTATTTTGTTTGAGTTGAAATTTCATTAGATTGCTAAAGCTTATAATCCATCAACACAAGATTGTGGAAATGCCTAAGAGCTGAATATTTATGCTCATAGCCCAAGGAAAATAAGCAACCTCAGATCCTAAGTCTAGGGAGCTTTAGCACAAGCTGAAAGCATGACCTAAATCTAAGAGAAAAGGGGACATAAGGATCCATTCCACAAGGGAAGATAGACCCATCGACTTTCTACACTTACAACCGCCTGGAGTGGCAGCCAGCTAACACCTCCTATGATTTAAAATCATGTAGGTCAGTCTTATGTATCTGCAAGATGGTTTAAGCTATTATTTAATTTCAGAAAGAAACTAGAGTCCTAAACTCACTCCCTAAAAGACTAGATCATGACATGAGCATATGACTTAGTCTAAAAATGCCAAATGTTTTATAGTTTTTATATACTTTTCCATAATATTTTGGAAAAAAGCTTTAGATTTATGCCTAAATGCATAATGAAATTGGATTATTGGCTAAATTAGTGGGAGAGGTGTTCTCCGCTATAATAGATGCTCTCACAGGTCAAGCATTCTCCTATCGTGCAAGAATGGAGACCCTCCCTATACAAGAGTGAAGCAATATGTTATGCATGATGTTAGACATACAACATACAGCTAAAGGGTTGTTAAACCTTTTAATTATCATGATTATAACCTAAGCTTTAAGATGAGGTTATAAAATGTTTAAAATTTAGTTATGAGTTATTAATTGGGGTAGAAAAATTAATTTTTTCTTAAGAGTCTATCTCATCATGGCCACACATTCAAACATCAATCATTAAGAAACTAAGAAAAATATGCAATTTCATTGTGCAATCTAAACATAACATCAACCAAATATGTATAGATTCCATAAAAGAATAAAAGGTTGGTGCAGCCAGGTACTATCGTACACCCTAGAAAAGAGAAAATTGGGTAGCCGAGCTCTACCCTTATATAATTAGAATCATAAAAGAATATTAAAATTCAAATGGAATATATGCTATGAGATTGTTGACCTCACTTTTGGAGTGAGTTCTCAATCTCCTCATTATAGATCTCGACACTTCTAGACACTAAGAGCTCCTTAATCTTAAGACAATTTTAGTGATTAGATGAACATTTAACTTAAACCTATAGACTTAGAAGGATTATTCATAAGAGTAAGCTATGCCTTAGGGACTTAGGGAGACTTACCTACCCTATAGCCTAAACCCAATCCATGTTCACTTTCTCAAACCAAACCTCAAATGCAATTCAAATTTCAAATCCAAATTCAAAGCCAAATGATTAAAGCCCATGATCAAATCCAAATTCAAAATCAACCTAAGCCTTATGATTGAATCCCATGGATTTAGCCTTTGCCAAATTCAAATCAATCCAAACTTAATTGATTTTCCCAATATCAATTCAACCCTTCAATCAGTCTATCAAACTTACAACCAAACCAATGCCAAATCTAATTTGCCAAAACCTACAATCAAATCCTATTTAAGATGTCAACTTTCATGAGCTTAGCCAAAATCCCATTCAAATCAAGTCAAACTCATTTGATCCTCCCATGGATCAATTATTCCATCAATTATCTTCCCAAATAAATAAAATACCATCCAAATGATCAAAAGTAAATCTAACTAAATCAAAGTCAAAACCCTTAAGCCATATGAATCAATCCCACGACCTTAGCCAAATCTCTTAATCAACCAAAATTAATTGATTATCTCATAAATCAATTATATATTGAATCATCTTTAAAAATATAAATGAAATCTACACTCCAATGACCAAAACTAAATCAAACTAAATAAAATTTCCTTCTAATCCTTCTTGATCTACCTTCACGAGCTTAGCCGAATTTATCTTCAAATCACTTAAAATTCAATTGATTTTTTTATAAATCAATTATTCCTTCAATTATCTTCCCAAATATAAATGAAATATTATTCAAATGGCCAAAACTAAATCCAAAATCAAATCAAACCCCAATATAAACCCTCTAAGTCAATTTCTTAGACTTAGCCAAATCCTATCCAAATCAAGCCAAAACCACTAGATTTTCTCTATAATCAATCATTACTTCAATCACCTATCCAAATATAAATGAAATCTACAATCATCAAGTCAAACCAAAATAAAACCAACTCAAGCCAAAATTAGCCCTTTTGATATAAAAATTTCAAATGAACCAAAACCAATTATAACCCAAATTGATTGTAGTTGAATTTATATTTCAATTCTAAACTCGTATATAAATTCAAATAAACCTTAATCAAGCCAAAATCAAGCCAATTGACCCATTTAGGTCCACTTGATCCAAAGTGACCTAAAGAACTGATTTGAACCAAGTTCCAATGAGTGCCCAAATTGGATTGAACCAAGCCCATCAAAACCTCATACCATGATTATTGATCACCTTAGGATGATCAATTACCTTAAATTGGGTTAAACCAAGTCAACCATTTAACCCATATAAACTCAAACAAGCTAAAACTTATCCTACACCAAATTAATTGAAACCATTGATTCACATAAACCCATGATCAATGATTGAACATGACTTGACCATCAATTGAGCCAAACCAAACCCAATTGGTCATTTGACCCAAATTGACCTAAAATGCCAAAATAGGTCAAATCATGATCCAACCCAAATTGATTGCAACCAATGGCTCAAGTATTGATTATTGAACTTGACCAAAGCCATAATTGAGCCTAGTTTGACCAATTAGACCCAATTGACCAACTTAGCCCAAATTGACTTAAAAGTCAAATTGGCCTAAAACTAAATTAAATCTAAATCAACTCAAACCAAAGCCTACAATCTTATCTAATTGACCAATTGAACTTGAACGAATAACTAACCCAAGCTAATTTGACCAATTTGGTCAAATTGGTCAACTTGACCCATTTGACCTATATGAATCCAAATGAGCCAAAATCAAACCTAGGACAAATTGATTGAAACAACTTGAGAACAAAAATACTTTAAAACATCATTTGACCTAACCCAACTCTTGGTTTGACCCAATTTGACAAATTAGTTAACCTAACCCAGTATGACCCAAAGTAACCCATATGATCCAAATTGAGCCAAATCCCTTGAAACCATCTTATGGCACCTTGGGAGTTGACCTAACCCGACTGAAACCTACTTGGGATCAGCCCAAACCAAATTGGAGTCAAAGCCAAGGTAATCCCTCTTGGATATGCCACCTCATATAGGATTCTCCCCAAAATAGTAAAGTCCACTCTTCTATCACTCTTCACAGCCATCAAACACCCCATTTTGGGGTTTGACCTAGCCACTTAGCCAACCCTAAGTGGGCTAGGCTTGCCATGGAGTAAAGGGAGGTGAGTTAACTCACCTCCCCTCGCGAGCAATGGATACAAACCAAGCCACATCTGCCTTGAGCCACCTCCTAAGCCTTCCTCCACTCAAGTCATGCCACACGGAGGTGATGGTGACCACTCTAACACTCTAGTGGTGGCTAGCTAGCCAAAAAATGGGAGATAATATCATCCATTCATCACAAAAAATGAGAGATATACTCCCTTAATTTGCATGGGAAAGACATCGATTCGAATCCTCAAAGCTTCTAAAGGCATTTTTGAACTCCCTATTGGGCTCTCGAGCATTCCCAAGACTTCCCCTCATTGAATTTCTTATTCCTGAGCACACCTAAAATATGACACCCATTGTCCAATCCAACCTCGCTCAAACCACAACTAAAACCAAATTCCTCTTGCACACACCATCCCCACATCTCATCGAAGCTATACAAATGTTCCCTGAGCTCCAAACCCAGAGGTGCCCTTCAATCAAGATCAAGCCTCCAAAATATGAATCTTGGTCTTTGTAGTGTTTATTTTTGTGTTGGGTGTGTTTGTGTAAGGGGACACCATGCAGATCTGCAGATGTACTCATTAGGGTGATTAAATATGACATTTAAGGAATAGTGTACTACCTTGAGAGATAGGACTCACTACTTTATAATGGACCTAATCACTTGATGAGGACTCCTAAAGGATGATGTGTCTTCAGATATACCAGAGATTTTTTCCCTACTTTACATGGAAAAGTAAAGCAGGGTTAAACAGAGTTTGTTAAGTTCCCTATGGAGGTAAGCCTCCATAGTTAATTACATCTTAAGGGAAAATGAATCCCTTAAGAATACTCTCAATTAAAGTAAATGATCTTTGTCTCCAAAGAATTCAAAGATAGACTATCAAAGGCTTGGTTATATTTTTAAAAATCAAGTAGGGAGATCAAAAGGGAAGAGTTCATATCGAGACCAAAGGAGATGAGTAGGGAGTGCACATGATACTATGAAACCTAGTGAGCACTCCAGTCTATCCTATGGTTGGGTTTTATATATTCAAACTTGGGAAGATTTATTTGTTTGAGTTGAATTTTTATTATAAATTTAGGACTTATAATTCCACATCACAAGATTATGAAAATGCCTAAAAGGTGAGAATTTATGCTAGTAGTCCATGATGGGAAATAACGACCTTAGATCCTAAATCTAGGGAGCATTGGTGAGGACCAAAGCATATCCTAAATCTAAGGAAAAATGGGTATCTCACCTCCACAAGAGAGAGTGAACCACCTAACTTTTGGGCTTATTATCGCATAGAGTGGTAGCTAGCTAACTCCTCCTATGTTTTAAATCCATGTAGGCAAGTCATATGTTTTGCAAGATAGTTGGGCTATTTTTTACTTAGAAAAGAAGCTAAGTCCTTAAACTCACTCCCTAAAAGACTAGATCATGAAGGGCATGAGTCATGACTTAAATCTATTGTAAATTTTGTTAAGTTTTATTTGATTTTTGGACTATTTATTTTGACATAGGCTATTGCATTTTATGTGCCTAAATGCATGAGAAGTTGATTGTGGGCTAAATCGGAGAGAAAGGGGGTGTCTTTCCATCAAATTCTCTTAGGTTAAGCCTTTATTCTCTGAAATAGATGGAAGCCCTCTCTTAGTAAGAGTGGAAGAATATGATATGCGTGACATTATACATTCAATCATCTAGCTAAAGGGTTGCTAAAAAAATTTAATATCTTGATTTAATTCCTAGCTTTTATGTGAGGTTATGATTTATCTTAAGATCTTAGTTATGAGTTGTTAATGGGATAAAAAATTATCTTTATTCTAAGAGCCTAATTGCTTCCAGGCCACACAATCACCAATCATAAAGAAACTTTGAGAAGGCATGCTATTTCTAATGCATAAACTAGACAAAATGTCAAATAATTTTATAAAGCTATCATAAAAGAATATGAGGCCGGTGCGGCCAGGTATCACCATATAACCCAAAAAGAAATGTGGGTAGCCGAGCTCTACCCTTATACATCCTGGTATAATGAAAGAATAATTATAATCATGAAATGATAAGTGTTATGGGGGTCTCCATTCTTCATCTTCCATTCTTTACTCTTCATCTTTCATTTCTTGATTTTTTGATTTTCTTCATTCTTTTCTTTCTTTTGATTTTGTTGGGATATTGTTTGCTCCAATGGCATCACATATATAAGGCACGATCTTATAACTAATGTTTACTTTAATTCCTCATAATAGTTTTCCTAATCCTAATGCAAAAATTACATTAAAATGAAGGAAAGTAAATCTAGCTACATCTGCAAAACAAGTGTTAGCTAAACACACCATACAACTCAAGCAATTATAGGAATAATTTGGACTTAGCACCCCACACATGGGTAACCAAGTTCACCTATCCTAACTTGAGCTATGCTTAGGGGCTAGGCAACCTGCACAGTAAAAAATATTTATATTTTTTTATTACAATGGCCCCTTTAAGCACAACCCCCTATATAAAACATGATTAGGCTAATGGCCTAACATTCAGGAAACTCACATACACCCTAAGATCCAATCTAAAACAATACATCATAAAACTTAAACATTCATCAAACCATGCATGCACCTAACATAAAGCTAAAATGGTGATTTAGCCTAATGTGCATATGTTAGAGCTTGTGTGGTATGTCCTAACTAGGCTTTGAGGTTATGATTTTCTAAGTGTGAGGGATTTAATTTATAAAGGGTTGATTTCTCTTTAAGTGGTTTAGTTGATTTAGAGATTTTACTTAGTGTTTTCTTTTAATTCATATAGTCTACTCTTAACAACTAAGTGTTATAAAGAGAAGAAAGAGAGGGAATCTCTCTTTTATCCCTACTTTAAATCATTTCTAAGGTAAGTTAATTAGGATAATTTTCTTTAATGAATGACTTATTATGTGTTTTAATTAACCATAAGTTTAGGTTCATTCTAAATAACCTTATTCAATAAGAAAGGCATCTTAAGATTAATTATGATGGATTACTATCACATAACACACATTAATTTATTTCTTTCCATCATGTATATCATTCATATGAATAATCTTAAGCATACCTATACATGAAATATAAATTTTAGCATGCTTTGATGATGAATGCAAAGTAATGTATTTTGAATTTGAATGTTTCATTTGTTGATTGAATTATTAATGCATATTTTTATTATGTAGAAAAGATGGATTTTTTTACCCATTAGCTAAACACACATTTTTCATGTAAAAAAATTGTAAGTGAGTACGACACCATTATTTTACACCAGGGGCATAAGGTACAAGACCTACTTAGGGCTACTTAAAGCCTTGCAGACCCAAGATGTCCAGACTAATATATCATTTTTCTTAAATACATGTAAATGTATGAATAACTACAAGGATAAGAAAATCCATGCAAAAGTAATGCTTTCTTTGTTTGATTTTTGATTCTTTATTCATTAGCCACATCACACATGCATATATATGAGAGTTTTAAGTGAGCACAATGCCATTATTTTCTACACAGGGCGTGAGGTACAAGATCTACTTAGGGTTACTTAAAGCCTCACAATCCTGAGATGTCCAGACTAATATACCACTTTTCTCAAATACATATGAATGTACAAAAAGAATCACATGAATAGAGAATCATGCAAGAAATTATGTTTGGTTTGGTCATATTATTTATATATGTGATATGAAATTCTTCCTAAGTCTTAACATGGAGATAGATAGGAATAGATTTAGGCAAGTGTTGTGTTTTTTTCAAATGAATTATACACCTACAAATCCTATGTGGATCCATGTTAAGATAGGAAAAGAGAACCTCATGTTACACATCTCATACTATTATCACATGCAAGCTTATGGATATTTGTAATTAACATCATTTCATTTATAATACTTGATTTATAGGTTTTGAAAATAGCTTTTAATTTAATAGTGATAATAGCCATGCATATTTAATTAAAGTCAACACATGCAATTTGTCATAAAAGGAAAACATTTTATTTAATTAATTTTAAAATTGATGAATGCATGATTTCATATGGCAAATAATATTTAGCATGATTGGAAAGAAATAAAGGAATGTAAACACATGATTTTATTCACCCTTAATTAATCCCTTAGGACAATCATATCAAATAAGGTTATTTGAAATCAATCAAAATTATTTAAGAACATTTTATCATTGAATTTGATTTGATTTAGGAAATATGAGAAGGTTTGCTAATCTAGCCCAATTCCCCATGTGTTTTGATTTGGTTTAATGAAGAATATTTAAGTTGATTTTATGTTTTCATTAGGTTAAGGTATGAATTAAATGAATTAATTAACCTTTACCTATATCACCTTAAGTTAATTAACTAATTAATAATAAGCCAATATGATATGCAACCACATAAAAAGTAAATTTGCAATGCTCCTTAAGAAATGAAAGGGGCCTAATGTAATTGGCTTATAATTAATAGTTAATTAAGCTTAAGGGATCTCACCTAATTAATTTAATGATTTTATCACACATGTGAGCTAAAATGTTACCCAAAAGTTAATTAGGGTTGTTTAGATGTGAAGGAAATTTTAATTAAGTAATTAGGTTCATTAATCCATTTTTGATTAAGCATAAACATCTGCAACTAAGGAAATGAAATGGACTAAAGGAAAGAGATCAAGAAAGAGGCCTTGATCTCAATCCTTAAGCCTTGCACTTAATAACTTAGGCTCTGATCTTTATATTTAAGCTTAATTAATTAACTAAGTTACTAAATACCTCATTAATCCCTAATTAGATTAAATCCATAAGTGAGAAGAACTTAGGAAATAAATTAGGAAAAAATCTCAATCACATTCCCTAAGCTCCTTTACTATTCAACATAGGTAATTAAGCTTAAATAATTAATTAAAACACTGTTCATTTACTAATTATCACTAATTAAATTAGAAGAGTGATTAAGGCATAATTAAGTGATTTTCCTAATTAAACCATAAATAAAATCTCAAAACATCAGGGGAGGTAGAGGTCATCTCCTTAAATACCCACAAAAAGTTTGAGATCAATAGGTGATTAATTAAAGAGTAATTAAGCTAATTAAGTACTTATTAAAATCTTAATTAAGCTAAAATCACTATTCAAAATTAATAAATAATAATTTTTCTAGATTCTACTCTAAAATACCTTTAAAATGAGCTTAAGTTTGTATTTTTTTATTTTTTTATAATTAGTTATGATTTTTAGAAGTTCTATGATTAAAAAATAGAACTAATTACCCCTAATTATATCTCTAATCCCATCGGGCCACGTGGTAGCTGATGCGGCATGCTTTCCATGTGGCTCAATGGGATTGGTTATTTAAGTTATCACATCTATGCACTGAGTCAGCCAGTGGCAGAGCACATTTTCTTTGCAGACCATTCGATCTAAGATCAAACAGTTGAGATTAAACCCACGATTTAGGCTAAGAATTACAATGGATCTAACATGATTTGATCATAGGTGTCCATTCCAATCATGCAGAATGGATGACACATGATCCTTCTCCTTCATGAGTGATAAAAGATGAACATCGTCCATCTTTCCCATTCAATCTGACCTCACCCGAGCTTGGATTAAGATCAAAACAGTCCCACACCTTCGAAAGGAGGGGGGATGGATATTCAACAGTCAAAATTGCATGGGATGACAATTTCCTCCAAAAAAGACCAACTAAAAATCGCCTATAGCTACAGTTTTGAATAATTATGTCACCGGAGGCTATCACCGGTGCTTCCAATGATAGATGTAGCTTTTTCTAGTAGAGACAAAGCCCTTTTGAAGAAATCTGATCTTGATTTGAAGCGGATTGCTCGGTCAACCAAGCTCCTCTGCAATGGCGATTGGTCTTGATCGAAGTTGTAGTTCCTGTGGCTTAGAAGCTTGGGAAATTATTTGATTGAGCTCGATGAGGTGTGGTGAGGGTGTTGCTAAAAGGAGTTTGGATTTGGTGAAGTGAGGAGAGTATTGCTTGGAATGGGGATGCCCTATTTTGGATTTACACCTAGAGGAGAAATGCGGATCGAGGGAGCTTGGGAGGCCTTAGGAAAGCTCTGTGAGGATTTTAAATTACTCTAGGGAGTCTCACGAAGCTCTTGTCATGTGTTTTTTCGGATTAAGGGTGTATACCCCTCAATTGAGTGTGATGGATGGACAAGATTGGTCGTTCATTTTTTACCCATGCACCTCCATTGGCCTATCAGAGCTGTCACCTTCAACTACACATGGCACACCATGGTTGGGGGAGTGTGTGGCAGGAGGCTCAAGGCCTGATTTGGGGAGTTGGGGTTGCCATTTTTCCCCAAGCACCCGTGGGTTCGGCCATGGAGGTGAGGTGCTTGGGTTGGTTCCTTTGGTCCATGGCAGGTTTTAAAGTGGCTTAGGTTGGGTTAGGGATGCTAGGGAGGCTCTCTTTAAGGAGTTTGATGGATGTCATGGGGAGACAAGGGTGGACTTTATGATTTTAGGCAAGAATCCAAAGTGAAAAAGCTTGGCACCTTGGTTTATCCCCTTGGGTGGGGTCCAGTCGGCTTTGGTTGATTTGGGAATGGGTTAGGTCTGGTTTGGGTCAGGTCTAGCCAGCTCATAAGGTCCCATGGCTTAATTTGAAGTGATTTGGCTTCATTTGGGTTAGGTTGGGTTGGGTTGACCAATTGGTCAAATTGGGTCAAATTAAGGCTTGGGTTAGGTTCATATGATGATCTGGGATATTTTGGTACATTGGCTTAGATTTGAATTTGACTCATTTGGATTCAAAAAGGTCAAATGGGTCAAGTTGTCCAATTTGACTGAATTGGGTTGGGTTAAGTGTTGAGTCAAGTTTAATTGGTTGATTGAAAATTATTGTAGGCTTTGGTTTGGTTTAATTTGGAATTAATTTAAATTTTGGCCATATTGACCTTTAGGTCAATTTGGGCTAGGTTGGGTCAAGTTGACCAATTGGTCAACTTAGGATCAATCAATGCTTTGGTCAAGTTCAATAAGTAATTTGGAATGAACATGAGCCATTAGTTGCAATCAATTTGGATTAAATCATGATTTGACTCATTTTGTATTTTTAGGCCAATTTGGGTCAACTTAGGTCAAGTGGCCAATTAGGCTTGGTTTAGCTCAATTGATGACTTGGTCATGTTCATGCATTGATTATGAATGGGTTTGGATCAATGGTTTCAATCAATTTGGTATATGGTATATTTTGGCTAGTTTGGGTTTCATTTGGGCTTAGTGTTGACTTGGTCGAAGGATATTTTTGACTTGGTTTGACCCAATTCAAGGTGGTTGATCACTCCATGATGATTGTTGATCATGATTGAGGTTTCTATGGGCTTAGTTCAATCCAATTTGGGTTGGATTAGAACTTGGCTCAAAAAAGGTCCTTTAGGTCACTTTGGGTCAAGTGAGCCTAAATGGGTCAATTGGCTTGATCAAGGCTTGATTCAAGTTTGGTTGAACTCACATGGGGACTTAGGATTGGAATATAGATCCAATTGCAATTAGTTTGGAGCCAAATGGGTTTTAGTTTATATGACAATTTTAAGTCAAAAAGGTCAAGTTGGGCTTGATTTGGGTTGACTTGGGTTTGGTTTGATAATGATGGTTTATGTTTATATTTGGATCAATGATTGAAGGAATGATTGAACCATGAAGAAATCCATGGGTTTTGAGTTGATTTGGGTTTCATTTAGCCTAGGTCAAAAGTTTGGCTAAAAGGGCTAAAGGAATTTAGCTTGAATTGAGTTTGGTCATTGGAGGGTGAGTTTCATTTATATCTATGAATAAAATGAAGGGATGATTGATTTATAAATAAATCAATCAAGTTTGAGTTGATTTGAAAGAAGTTTAGCTAAGCACATGAAGGTGGATCATATAGCTTAGAAAGAGACTTGGAGTTTGAATTGGTGATGGATTTCAATCATTGGATAATTGGATTTGATTTTGGGGTTTGGAATTTTGAATTTGAGGTTTGGCTTGAAAGAAGAAAGTAAGGATTGAGTTTGGGCTATAGGGTAGGAAAGCCTTCCTAAATTTCTAGGGCATAACTTATTCCTATGGTTAACTCATCTAAGTCTCTAGGGTTAGGTTAAGTGTTCTTCTAATCACTAGAAGTGTCTTAAAGCTAAGAAACTCTTAGTGTCTATAAGAGTCCTAGACCTATGATGAGAAAGCTAAGATCTCACTCTAAACATGAGGTCAACAGTCTTCCAAGCAACCACTTGGAATCAACCCAATCATAGGTCAACAGGGCTTAGTCTCAACTATACAATGCTACCTCAAGCATGTGAGCCACCGGTCTTAGCTCTAGTGAGGTAATGTCATTATAATAAAGCTCCCTTGAAAACTTTTTAGAGCTTTTCAAAGGAAAGTTGAATGCCACGTGATCTTAACCTTTGGATCCCCTCCAATCATTATCGTGAAGGTGTGGGATCTATTTGGAGTGGATTCAAGCTCAGGTGAGCTCAAATTGTGCTGGTAATGGTGGATGGCTTCCATCCTTCATCGCCCATGGAACAATAGATCACGCACCATCCATTTCAAAATAGACGATCATGATTAGATCCATTATATTTATCCCATTTTATCTTTTATTAACCAAGGGATTGATCTATGCCGTTCAATCTGAGATCAAATGGAAGAGATCGAAAGCGCGTCCGTCGTCAGCCACATCAGTCATTTGATTACCTAACTTTCCTAGTTAACAAAGGTATATACTTTTTTATGTATTCTATACATATATGTGTGTACTTGATTAGAGAATGATAATCCCCTTTCAATTTAAAAATACATGTATCCATAATTATTTAGTCATTGGATTAATTAATCATGTAATTGGAGCTTACTTTCTCATATTCTCATATACAGATTTACTTATGTTTGAATGCAAAATGGTATATATTTTGGACATCTTGGGAATATGAGGCTTTAAGTAGCCCAAAGGAGGTCATTTGATTACCTTACTACCCTGGTTAACAATGACACATACCTATTTAATTTCATCCCTATATATTTTTGTATAATAATTTAGATAGTGCTTTAAACTAATATGATTAAATAATTCAATCACATTAAACAATATAAATTCTAGATGTATATACATACATTCATCATTTAAGTGTGTTATATGTATAGATAAACTTAGAATTATAACATATGTATGTTACATGTGATGGTAAGGAATTATTTAGCATGTGTCATGTGATAATAATCTAATTAGATTAATCTTAAGTTGCATTTCACATTGGATATAATTATCTAAACTGAACCTAAACTCAAGAATAATTCAAAACATTTAATAAGCCATTCATTAATGATACTTAAGTCAAATAAATGTACTTTAGAAAGTGGCTTAAGGTAGGGATGAAAGTGGGCAATCCTCTTTCTTCTCTTTATAACAGTTAACTGCTAAGTGTAATCATATGAAACAAAAGAAAATACAATTTAAAATTCTCAAATAATTAAATAACTTCAAGTGAAACCAACCTTTCTTGTTAAATTGAATCCTTCTACATTTAAAAATTACATCACTAATTCTTAGCAAGACATACCACAGAAGCCTTAACACACACAACACTTCTAGCTTTATGGTAGGACGGTGCTTGGTATGATGTATGTTTTGTTTTATGATATATTATTGTAGACTAAATGTTAGGGTGTATGCCTAGTTGATTGGATATTTGGCCATTCTTAGCTTAATCATATTTTTTAGAAAGGATTATGCTTAAGGGGATGCTTAAAAATAAATGTAAATGATCTCTTTTAGGTTGCTTAAACCCCTAAGCATAATCTGAGCTAAGACAGGCGGGCTTGGTTACCCATGTGTAGGGTGTCAAGTCAAAATTATAATTATAACTGCTTGGGATATATGTTGATTTAGCTAACACTTATTTTTTTGGTGTAGTTAGATTTATTTTTCCTATTTTCAATGTAGTTTTGCATTAGAAAATATGATTAGTGCTATGAGGGATTAGGATGAGCATTAGTTAGAAGGATTTGTCGTGGGAGGCCATGTGATTCCTTTGAAGTGGAGTAAATATAATCAAATGGAGACATAAAGATGAAGACATGAAGAATGAATAACAGAGACCCTCCCCACCCCTATAGCATTCATTCATTATAAATTATAATTATTATTTTATAATTTTGGGTTGTATAAGGGTCGGCTCGGCTGCCCATATGTTCTTTTCGAGTTGTACTGCAGTACCCGACCACACTAGCCTATTATTCTTTTTCCTTAGTTATAAAATTGATTGATGTTATGTTTAGTTTGTGCATTAGGATGACATGCTTTTCTTAGTTTCTTAAATGATTTATGCTTTAATTTTTGGCCTCGATACAATTAGACTCTTAGGATAAAATAAACTTTCTACCCCAATTCATCACTCATAACTAAATTTCTAATTACTCATAACTTCACCATAGAGCATAGGCATTAAATCAAGATATTTAAAATATTTAGCAACCCCTTAGCTGAATGGTTGAATGTTTCACAACTTGTATATCATATTATTTCACTCTTGAAAATAGGGGATTTCCATCCTTACATGATAAGGGAATGCTTGACCTATGAGGGCATCCCTTGTGATGGAATACACCCCTTTCTCATTGATTTAGCCAACAACTTTATTTCATCATACATATATGCATCAAAATCCTAAAGACTTTGTCAAAATGAATTGTCAAAATTTAAATTAAATTTGAAAAGAATTTTCATTAGATTAAGTCATTATTCATACCACTCATGCTAGTCACTTAGAGAGTGGGTTTAAAGACTTTAGTCTCTTTCGATATTAATGATAGCTCAACTATCTTTTAATTTTATAAGACTAGATAACATGGTTTTAAAATCATAGGAGAAGTTAGATGGTGTCCGCTCTAGATGGTTATAAGTCTAGAAGTCAGACAATTTATTCTCTCTTGTGGAGGTAAACCCTTATGTCCACCTGTCATTTAAATTTAAGTCGTTCTTTAGCTTGTACTAAAGCTCCCTAGATTTAGGATCCGAGGTAGCTATTTTCTTTAGGCTATAACTCTTAGGCATCTCCACAACCTTGTATTGATGGATTATAAGCCCTAGCAATCTAATAAAAATTTAACTCAAATAAAAAAATCTCATCACTTTCAAATATATAAAGCCTAATCATAGGATAGATTTGAATGCTCACTACGTTTCCTAGTATCATGAGCATTCCCTACTCATCTCCTTTGGCTTTCAAAATAAGTCTCTCCATTTGATCTCTCCCGATTGATTTTCTAAATTTAACCAATCCTTTGATAGTCTAACCTTGAAATCTTTGGAGACCTTAATTGTCTACTTTAATCGAGAGTATTCTTAGAATGTTTCATTCCTAAGATGTAATTAACTATGGATACTTGCCTCCATGGGAAATATTAAAACCCAATGTAATATAAGCCCTGCTTTATTCATCATTATGAAGCAAAGGAAAAATCTCTAGTATATTCGAAGACCCATCATGCCTTAGAAGTCCTTATTAGGTGATTAAGTCCATTGAAGGGTGATACCTCTGTTCTTGAGATAGTACATCATACCTCAATGTCATACTCGATCACTTCAATAAATACCCCCTATGATATGTGTGGTGTCCCCCACATCCAAAAAATAAACACCACAAATTTTTCTGGCGACTCCATTGGGGAAGGTTCCTCTCTCTATCTTTAGTAGATAATTATTGTCTCCAAGCAACGATAGTGGCTTATAGTTTATATAAGTCCAAGACTATCTTTCTTTCCTTCAACACTTAGCTTATTTCATCCTTAGGATGAGTTTGCCAAAAAATTTTAGGTTTTAGGACCTCACTCCACATAGGTCTTAAAAACCCTATTGGGTCCACCAATTGGTAAAAATAAATTAATCAAAGAAAGAGATGACCAAAAATTTAGAACCTCTTTACCATCCTCTTGGTGAGGCAAGGCTCATCCCATACTAAAGAAAATAAACCCTATGCAAAATATTACTTTACAAAAGCACATTTTAAAATTAATTAGAAAAAAAACTCACATGACAAAAGATTTACACAAAATTCATATGAAATTTTCAAAAGGTATAAAGATAATCAAACCTCATTTAATAGTAATGATTGTTATATGCAGGTTCCCTTCAAAATTAAATAAAATTTCGAAAATCCTTTTTCAAAAAGCACATTTTTCCAAAATAATAAATTTCATTTAATATACCCAAGTTTGTTGAATGAAGATTCTATTTTCAACTGAAATCATGACACAAAATTGAAATTCCACTTAGCATATTCCACATGTGCTAAGTTATAGTTCCCCTTTTCAAAAGTAATATCACACACAAATATTTCATTTGAAATATATATATATATATATATATATATATATATATATATATATATATATATATATATATATATATATATATAATTTAATTCCATTTACCATACCCAAATTTGTTAAGTGGAATTCCCCTTTTCAAAAATTACAAAAAATTAAAATACATTTGAACTTCATTTGGCATACTTAACTTTGTCAAATGAGAGTTCCACATTCAAACATAAGTCAAACACTTATAACTCTATTCAATATAGCAACATTTGTTGGATAAGAGTTCTCTTTTTTTTTTTTTCCAAAATCAAATCAAATAAAAAAATTCAAAATAAGATTAAATTTATTTGAACCCCACTTAACATACCCAAATTTGTTAAGTGAGGGTCCCACCACCAAAACAACAAAATAAAATCAAAATTTTCTTTTAACTTTACTTAAATACTTAAATTTGTTAAGGATCCCATTACAACAAACTCACACACATGATACCCATTTTTCACAAACAAAATATTTTAACAAAAGTTTTCAAACACACATTAGAATCTCGCTTAACATACTTAAATTTGCTAAGTGAAGACTCTAAAATCAATCAAAATTCAAAAAATGGACAAAATAAATACATCTCCAAAAAGTCTCTCCAAAATAAATGAACCCCATTCAACATACTTAAATTTATTGAATATGGGTTCCAAATCAAATTCTATGGCAAAGTCTCTCCTCACATTCTAAAATTTCTCCAATGAATCCCACCTAGCATACTTAAATTTGTTAAGTGTGGGTTCAAAATTCTAAATCAATATAAAAAATTAATAGTTGAAAACAAATACCAAAGCAAGGGTCTAACTCAATTATGTTTCAGCAAATGCAGAGGTATCAACATAGTCAGCTCCTTCTCCATCATCAGTTTAGTTAATATGGCTTCCAGTAAGTTCATCTTCTCTTTCTTGTCGAGTGTGGATCTGGCCTTGGATCAGGCCATACACACTACGACCACCACTCACCTGATTCAATTTGGCCATGGTTTCGAGGCTGTCTGAGTTACTTATGAGGGGCCAGCTCTCACGACTATTAGCAGAGAAGAGGTGGCAGGACATAAGCCACTCCTCCATTTTGACCTGCAGTCTGAGTCTGAGTTTTCCTCTCTAAAGAGGAAGGCTGTTGAGGTTCCCACAGTGGTAGCAGTTCCAGTTCATCCAACTACAACTTCAGCAGTGTCAATGTTAGTTGTTCCTAGGTCAGTTCAGTCTATTGTCCCCACCACAACCCTAGTGTGGGCTAGCTCCTCATCATTGGTTTCCCCCAATCTAAAGGGTAAGGCTACCTTGGCCTCCGAGATAGTCTCTCCTTTTGAGGTAGGTTCTAGCTCTTGCTCTACCCTGCTCACACGCACTCAGCACCGCAACAAGAACAGGAAGATCAAGCGACACCATGAGTGAGCAGCCAGGGAGATTGATGTTACCTCCTACGTTACTGAGAAGGGTTCTCCTCATGAGACCTCTCCAATCTTGAGTGGTAGTAGGTTCCACACCCTCTAAACTTCAGATAGAGAGGAGGACTATAGGAGGATTGCTGCATCACCTCCACCACCTATTCAATTTGAGGTACTGGCTAAGGATTGAAGGAAGCCCTATGCCAATTTGGTAGAGCCCACCGACACTCAGAGTCCTTGATTTGAGGTCATTGATCCCCAGGAGTGTCAGTGATCAGATCCATAGGGAGAGAGCCACTGAGGCTCAAGTTGCAGCCCAAGTGAGCATGAAGGAGAGGAGGAGGTACACTACGGGCTCCCCCTTGTGGAATTTCCGATCAGCTCGATGATCATATCGACAACATAGTATTGACAAGCACCACCAGCCACAGGAGCAGGGTTCCGGCGGGAGGGTAGTCGGTGTCTCCACAACTACACTACTCCATTCCCTATCCACCAACACCCATCCGAGTCCCTCCTTCCAGTCCCTACCAAAGTTCAGAAGTCTGCATCTGGGAGAGGACATCCCCATTGGTGATCCACTAGGACCTAAGGATCTCACTCTATCTATTTCACCAGCTGAGATGAGATCGAGCTCTCCCAATTGACCTCCCACTTCTGTCGTTGTAAAGTGGGAGTACCCAAAAATATTGTGGTCATGCCACCACTATAATTATCAGTAAAAGTAGAAGGAGGATACCAATGCAATCGCCATGGCAATTGATCCTCCCAGTGAGAGAATTCTATCAGTCGGCAGTGTCTGATACATATGTTTAGATGTGCACAGTCATACAGTCAATCTCCAATGGGTATTTGTGCCAGTTTAGCCAGGCAGAGTAGAAGATTGTTCATTAGATGATATCCTAGAAGACTACTTTGCCAAGAATAAACAACTTCTTGTGAGTGATCAAGATCTAGAAGAGAGTAGTAAATTTTGACCCCGATAAGGATGACCTATTTGAGGATTCAGTAGAAATCCATATCGTCGATACTCGAGGATCCCTCCAACAAGACCAATAGATTCAAGAAGATATTGTGGTTAAGGAAGATGATGCCTTTCATTCAACCCAACACCTCCTTCAAAAGTTCAGAAGGATGATCATATCCACAGGATGGAGAAGAGGGTTAAAGATTTGTTAGTTGTAGTTCTAGCACTTCAGAATAAAACTCTAGTGCCACAACCTAGTCCTATGGAGGCCGAGTGGCCTGAGCTTTTGCATGTCTTGGAACCTCTCAAGAGTACCTCTCCTATAGATCAAAATAGTGACAGTTTGCATAGGAAGGCCATAGACAATACCTCCGTGCATGAAAAAAACATTAAATAGAAGGCGGAACAACAAGTGAGGGAAGCGTTGGCGCAAGCCTAGGGTAGTTCATCTGTTCCAAAGGGTAGGCCATACCCAGTGGAATTTGATGTAGTCCAATACCCCAAGGGTTTGTGCCACCTTCCTTCAAGATTTCTGATGGCAGTGGGGACCCACGACAACACATGACACATTTTGGAGCCTGTTGTTGCAATGCCGGGTGTAGTGATGTGCTTCTTTTTCACCTCTTCATCAGCAGTCTGTTAGGGGTTTCATTTGACTGGTACATTGAACTGCCTAATGATTCAGTAAAGATATTTGTTGAGTTAGAGCAACTCTTTATCAAGCAATTTGTTGGAGCTCAACAGAGGGTAATGGTGGGTGACCCCATTGTAGCAAAGAAAAATCTAATGAGTCCCTTATTGATTACATTCTTAGGTGGCATAACCTGATTATAAAATATGAACTTTAGCAATCTAAATAGCATGCCATAGAAATTCTTCTTAAGAATATCCATGATCTAGTTTCTTTCATGCTCAAGAACTTTACAATCAAAACTTTTGAGAAATTAATCAACAATGTGGCTAGTCTGCAAGAGGAAGCCAAACAGTTACCTTTCCAAGACTAATCATCCAAGCCCAAGCCATGAAAAGTATTTGAATTGAAGACAAGGGCAGTGGTGTCAGTAGACAAGAGGAAGCAACCAGCTAGAGTCTAGTTTGAGAGACCCTGAGCTCAACAGCCTCCATTGCCACCTCCTTTATCTCCACCTCAATGATTATTGCCACCGCCTCCTCAATAGTATACTCAACAGTGGTACTCATATTCGTCACCAGGTAGCTTTTATCCACCTACTCTTCTGGACAAATTAAACAAGCCCTATTCGCTCAAGAGGTAGGTAGTTAGAGAAATCTTTAAATCTAATAAAGAAACCTAATTTATAGCTACCAGTGCCTAGGAGGCCGGAGGAAGTGGGCAAGAGCAATGATCCTAGCTATTTCCCCTACCACCACATGTTTGGCCATGTCATAGAGGATTGCATCATCTTTAAGGGCTGGCTTGAGCACAGCTACAAGTCGGGTGCCATAATTATCCTTAAGGAATACTTATTAGAACAACCATTTAGTTCTATTAGGGTAATCATTGGGGATATTTGTAATCCTCTTAAGATAAAAGAAGGTTGGGATATTTCCTTATCTCAAACATCTAAAAGATTGTTTCTAAGATAAAAAAACTCTCATTGCAGGTGCATGAGGCAGCTCTAACCTCCAACATCAAGGAAGATTTGCAAGTTGCCAAAGATAGATCGGGGAAGGTGGGAGTTCAGCAATAACCGCAGCAGTCCACCCTTTATCGGGATAGCCCAGTAGCACAACCACTATCCAAGTCCAGCATTCCCTCCACCATTATAGCTACCACTTCATCCAGCTCTTCTTCTAGAAAAAGTGTTGTATCAGCGAATAAGGGCACAAAAATTCTTACCCCACTTACTTAATTTCTATCATGTATCTCCACCCAAAAATAAATCAATGAAGAAAGAAAATTCTACTTACATCTTGTCCACTTCTAATGCTATTGATTTATTCATGTTGAAAACTCTCCAAGTATGAATAATAATAATAGCTCTTGTAATTCTGATCCTTTCTGTTTTGATTCAGAATAAGACTTTTCTTTTCTAAATCAATTGGGTTTGTCCATTGAGAATGACTTGGAGTCAACGGACTCTAAGGGTCGCATAAGAGAAGTTGATGGTCTGCCCGATGAGTAGGTAGAACTTTCCACCAACCCCCCCATACGAAGTCACTGAAGTCAATGTACATAGTGGCAAAGTTCTACCTCCTAGGGTAGCACCTTAGGATAATGGTAAATAGTCATTAGTTCTAGTTGGCAGATAGTCTCTCCATAAAATGTTCCACCTATGGATATGCTTATAAAGGGCTAAGCTAGAGTTGATTACAATGTCCTAGCTCACCTTAGAAAGTTTCCAGCTAAGCTAAGCATATATGACACCCTTATCTTATTCAAAGAGATGAGCGAATCTCTAATCAAGGCATTACTTGATCTAGAGATATGCTTGGCTCAGCTGACCACTATTGAAGAGAAGACATGCTACTTGAAGGACACCTTGGGAGTTACTTTTAGCACTCAAGACTTACTTATAGGGACGATCGAGCACAACCATCCTCTTTACATTATAGAGGATGTTGGCAGATACAGGCTACCAAAGAGTGTTGGTTGATCCAAAAGCATCAATCAAAATTATGAGCCTAAGAACCCTTGGTTACTTGAGGATTGGCATCTCCAAACTCTAAAAAGAAAGGATGATGTTGAGAGGATTCAATGAACAAGGAGAGATGGCCTTAGGCTCTATAGTATTGCCTTTGGAGATAGATGATTAAAAGACTAAAGCTAAGTTCTACATTATAGACTCAGATACATCTTCCAATGCTTTGCTTGGGAGACCATGGGTACATGGAAACAACATGGTCCCATCCTCTCTACATTAGTGTACGAAGTTTGAGAGAGGTGGGATCACCTACTATGTCAAAGGAGATCTTAAGCCATTTTCAATTCATGAGGTCAGCATATATGAGGATGTGACCTACTACCTCCCTCAAAATCAACAAGTTTATTCCCGTGAACATTGCCAAAGTTCAAAAAAAAAGAAAAAAAAAGAAAAAGATAGAGAAATAAAAAAAAGAAAAGGAAAAAGAAAATAAAAAGAAAATAAAGGGAGCAAGAAATAGACTTGGAGGAGGAAGTGGAGCTGACATTAGATTCCTCCCATAGTTCATTACTCTATTCAAACATATGGATAAGATGACCTGACCTCCACTAGGTAGAGGAAGAAGCCAGTTCAGAGGCTGTCCTAGGGGTGAAAGATCTCTTATTGGTCACCCAATAGAAGATATGTCCCAACTACCAGGAGTACACCTGCTATCCATATAGGCTTAGAGCCTAGTTCAGAGGATGAGTCTTATATGGTTAGCATGCTAGCCAACTCTTCTCAGCAGTGGATTCCCTTGGAGGTGACACTTGAGCTAGATAGTGATGAAGATCGGCCTCCAAAGCAAAGCATAAATGAATCCAAGTCTATATGTGAAATGGTCAAAGATCTATTGGAAACCTTAGCTCTAATCCACTTTCCTCACAAAAAAATTGAGGGTTTGGAAGTTAAGGAAGCCCCTAAGTCATCCATAAAAAAGACTAAGAGGTTCTTTCTAGGAGTATCATCATCAAGTCAAGAAGTTGATGTGGAACTTGAGTATTATTCATATAAAGATTTAATAGAATTCATTTTGATTGGTACCCATCATGTGTTCATAATCTAGCAAAGAAATGGTTAATCCCACATACTTGGTCACATGTAAGACTATTTTGAAAGAATATGGAAAAACAAATGCAAAATCTCTTAATCAAGATTGAGACTAGGATTCAGTACAGTGAGTCTAGTTGATGATGATTATTGCTTAGTCATCACAAATCATTTGAAATCTAATAGGTTTTTTTAAATCACATTAACTCATACTAGGAGGTGTGCTTAGAAACTTTAGATTGTCCAGATGATTTCAAAGTCAAAGATGCACCATCACAATTCAAAGAGGATATTATGTTAACCATCAATGAGCTCAAAGAAATCAACTTGGGACTGAAGACAATCCACGTCTGATGTACATCAGTTCCTTGTTGAATGAAATTGAAACCAATGACTTAGTTAGGATATTGGTTAAGTTAAAGGACTACTTCACATGGAGTTATGAAGAGATGTCTGGTTTATTTCCTGGCATAGTAGTCCATAGACTAGCAAAAGAGCCTAGTGCTAACCCTATCAAGCAAGCTCCTAGCATGCGATTAGACAATGAATGACGGATCATTTCTGAAGTCAAGAAACTGATCGATGCTGATTTCATCCAGGAAGAAAAATATCCTACTTGGTTGTTTAGCATCATCCTAGTTAAGAAGAAGAATGGCCAAATTCACATTTGCGTCAATTTTAGAGACTTAAATAAGGCATGTCCAAAAGAAAAATTTCCACTAATAATACAAGAACTGATGGTGGACATTACCTCATCTTGTGTTTTTCTCCTTCATGGATTGCTCATCTGGATAAAACTAAATAAAGATGGCCCCCAAAGATTTAAAAAATACTGCTTTTCAAACTCTGATCAGAATCTATTACTATAGGGTCATGCCTTTCAGCCATAAAAATGTTGGTGTTACCTACCAACAGGCCATGACTCAAATCTTTGATAAACTCAATCATCATTAAGTTGAATGTTACGTTGATGATCTCGTAGTCAAAATTAAAGAAAAGGAATACCATGTCTTTAACTTGAGAGTAGTTTTGAATAATTAAGATAATTTAACCTCAAAATGAACCCCCTAAATTGAGCATTTAGAGTAGCTTCAAGGAAATTCCTTAGGTTTGTTGTTTGACACCGTAGAATCAAAATTGATCTGGAGAAGATCAAGGCGATATTAGAAATGTTACTTCCTAAAAGTTTAACTTAATTGAGATCATTTCAAGGGTGGTTAGCATATCTAAGACACTTTATATCCAACCTATCAAGAAGATGCTAGCCATTCTCAACACTTTTAAAAAGAATGTCATGTTCAAGTGGGATGACAAGTATCAGCATGCCTTTGAAGACATCAAGCACTACTTGATGACACTGCCAGTTCTAGCATCCCCTATCCCATGCATGCCATTGATCCTTTATATTGTTGCATTATATGACTCCCTTGGTGCTTTGCTGCCAAAGCTAATGATAAAGAAGGAAAACATGCTCTACTACCTCAGCCGTCAGCTAATCCCTACTAAAGAGAATTAACCACCCATTAAAAGCTTTACCTAGCCTTAATCTTTACATCCCAAAAGCTACTACATTACATGCTTTCTCATAAGATGAACCTGATCTCGAGGATCAATCCACTATAATATCTCATGACATGACGCTATCTAGATGGTTGGCATGATGGTCCATGATATTATCACAGTTTGACATTACTTTCGTACCCCTCCATATGGTTAAAGGATAATCACTTGTAGATTTCTTAGCAGCACATCCACTTTTTGTTGAATCTCCTCTTAGTGATGACCCCCCAGATGAACAAATCATGAACATATGGGACACTAGAATTTTCCACTAGGAGATATACTTTGATGGTGTGGCTTCCTCTCCAAGAGAAGAAGAACAACAATCTACTAACCTAGGGAAGGTAGGGGTAAGAATAGTCCTCCTAACTCTGGATCGTGACATATCACCTGTCCAATCCTTGCACTAATAATGAAGCTGAATATGAGGCTTTGATTATTAGTCTAGAGTTATCCATTACTCTAAGCATCCATAACATCAACATCTTCTAGGATTCTCAGTTAGTCATCAATCAGATCACTGGGTCCTACAAGGTTCTAAAGCCTAAGCTCCATCACTACCACAAGTACACCTTGGAGTTGTTAGCCCAAATCTCAGAGGTTACCATTTACAAGATTCCTTGAGGAGAAAATATTATAGCAGATGCTTTGGACAAACTTGCCAAGGAGTTGGCATGTCTGGAAGATGATTCCATATCGATAAGTGTCCAAAATAGACAAGTCTTATCCTTTATTGATACTGAACTCATCAAGAAATACTCTCTTGAAGGAAAGGTTGCCATTGCTAAAAAGGATGATGTGTTAGATTGGAGGCAACCATTCATGGATTACCTAAATATAGGCAAACTATCTCAAGAGAAGTCACTAGCACATCAGGTGAAGCAGAGAGCCCTTTCTTATGCTCTCATGGATGACACCTTGTACCGGTGGTCTTTCGATCACATGAGGTTACACTGTTTAGAAAACAGGGAGCCCATAAGATCATGATCAAGGTACAATCAAGAATATGCAGAGCACGCCAATTCGGTTCAAAGATAAAAGCTAAGATTAAGAAACTAGGATACTACTGGCCGCCGATGATCATAGATTGCATGAATGTAGCTAGACGATGCTACCAAAGTTAGGTACACGGTGTGCTCCTACACCAACCACCTAACATTCTACACCCAACATTAGCCTCATGGCCATTTGAGTGTTGGGGTACCAACATAGTGGGTCCAATTGACCCTCCTTCTTCAAAGGGTCATCAATTCATCATAGCTGCTACTGACTACTTTTCCAAGTGGTCAGGGGAGATTCTGCTTAGAGACATCATAGCTCAACATGTGCTCTAGTTTTTCAAGAACCATATCGTATATAAGTTTAGGGTGCCTTGAAGAATTATATCTGATAATGGTACTACATTCAAGAGAACTAAAGATCAACAACTTTGCTGGACACACAACATAGATTGAAGATACTCTACCATCTACTACTCGAGGGCAAATGGCTTGGAAGAAGCCTTCAACAAAACTCTCATCCAAATACTGAAGAAGATACTTGATGACAACAAGCGGCAGTGACATGAGCAATTGGTTGAAGCATTGTGGGCATACCACACCACATACAAAACTCCAACTCAATCTACCCCTTTCTCCTTAGTGTATGGGTCCAAAGTCATTCTACTTGAGAGGCTGGAGAAGAGACGGAGGTTACAGCTGTGGTGGTGGAGGAGGGATAGATTGGGAATATGATGGTGGATCATGCTACTCGAGAGGCTAGGGTGGTTCTAATGGGAACTGGAGTAACAAAAGAATCACCCATCCGATCTGCTACTTATGGAACTATCTTTACAGTAGAGACAGTTCTAGTTATCTAAGGTTTTTGATTTGCTCTATGCTTGCTCATTTTTTTATCTATGTCATCGCTTGTGTCTTAAAAAACTTTATGTGTTACTTGGTTAATGAAATCAAAAAGAAGAAATGTTGAATCTGAATTTGTTCTCTGTTAAAAAAAAATCAAAACCCTAAACCTAAACTAAAAATTGAACCATAGACCTAAAACCTAAACCATAAACCCTAAACACTAAACCCTAAAAATCCTAAACCCTAAACCCTAATCCCTAAACCTTAAACCCTAAATCATAAACCCTAAAACCCTAAACTATAAAACCTACAACCATAAATCCTAAACCCTAAACCCTAAAAACCTAAAAACTTAAACTAAATAAAACTTAATAATATAATAAAATAAAATCCTAAACCTAAATAAAATAAAATAAAAACCTAAACTAAAACCTTAACTTAAACCTAAAAATCAAATAAAATAAAAAATAAAAAAAACTAAAATAAAATAAAAAAACCTAAATTAAACTAAAAAATAAAATAAACCTAAGAATAAAAACCTAAAAAAAATAAAAACTCAACATGAAATAAAAATAAAATAAACCAAAAATAAAATAAAATAAAATATAAACTAAATAAAAACCTGAACCTAAAAAAGAAACCTAAAAGGAAAACCTAAAAATAAATAAAAAATAAAACCTAAACCCTAAACTAAAAAAAAAATCTAAACTTAAAATAAAAATAAAATAAACAAAAAAAATGAACCTAAACCTAAACCTAAACTAAAATAAATACAACCTAAACCTAAACCTAAAATAAACAAAACCTAAATCTTAACCTAAACTAAATAAAATAAAATAAATTAAAAATAAACCTAGACCTAAACTAAAAAATAAAACCTAAAAATAAACCTAAAATAAAAACCTAAAACCTAAACCTAAAACCTAAACCTAAAAAAATAAAATTAAAACCTAAATCTAAACTTAAAAAAATAAAACCTAAAAAATAAATAAAAATAAAACTAAACAAAAAATAAGCATAAACCTAAACCTAATCCGAACAAATAAACTAAAATAAATATACCAAAAATAAATAAACTAAACTAAATAGAAATAAAAAATAAACATAAATGAAATAAAAAAAAATAAAATAAACTAAATAAATAAAAAATAAACTAAATAAACATAAACTATTTATAATTTTAAAAAGAACTTAAACCCTAAAACCATAAACCCAAATCCTAAACCCTAAACCTAAACTAACCCTAAACATAAAAAACCCTAAAAACTAACCCTAAACTCTAAATCTAACCCTAAACCCTAAACCCTAAACCCTAAACCATAAACTAAACCAACCCTAAATCTAAACCTAAACCCTAAAACCCTAAGCCCAGGCCTAAACCCAACCCTAAATAAATCTAAACCTTCTAAAAACCCTAAACTCTAAACTCCTAAATAAACCCTAAACCCTAAAACCATAAATCTTAAAACCCTAAACCCTAAACCCTAAACCCTAAACCCTAAACCCTAAACCCTCAAAACCTTAGAACCTAAACCTAAACTAAATAAAACCTAATAATAAAATAAATAAAAAAAACATAAACTTAACAAAATAAAAAAATAAAAGAAATAAATACCTAAACTAAAACCTATACCTAAACCTAAAAATAAATCAAAATAATAAAAAAAACTAAAATAAAATAAATAAAATAAACCTAAACCTAAACTAAAATAAACTAAACTAAGATAAATAAGACCTAAACCTAAACCTAAACTTAAACGAAAACTAAAAAAAAATAAAATAAACTAAAATAAACTTGAACCAACTAAAAAAATCTAAAATATACCTAGAATAAAAACCTAAAACCTAAACCTAAAAAAAATAAAATAAAAACATAAACCTAAACTTAAAAATAAAAAATAAAATGTAAACTAAAAAATAAAATAATAATAAAACTCAGCTAAAAAATAAATTAAAATAAAAACCTAAACTAAAAATAAATAAATAAAACTAAATAAATATAAACCCAAATAAAAATAAAAAAATAAAATAAACTCCAATAAATAAAAAATAAACTAAATAAACAAAATAAACCTAACCTAATATTTTACTTAATTTAAAAAAAAAAACTTAAATCCTAAATCCTAAACCCTAAACCGTAAATTTTAAACCCTAAAACTAACCCTATACCCTAAACTGTAAACCTACAACCCTAAACCCTAAACCCTAAACCCTAAACCCTAAATCCTAAAATCCTAAACCATAAACCCTAAACCCTAAACCATAAACCCTAAATCCTAAAATCCTAAACCCTAAACCTTAAACCCTAAACCCTAAATTCTCAACCCTAAACTATCCCTAAACCCTAAACTCCAAACCCTAAGAATGGAAAAAACCTTGATGACAGGAACATCACCGTCACCTGGCTCTCAGATCTGGAGTGAAGGAAGGCAAAAGTCGCAATGGTGGTGGGGGATATGGAGGTACTGGTTAGAGTAGTGGTGGTTATGGAGGCGGGAGGAGCGATTGAGGTTACAGCCGTGGAGGTGGTGGATGGAGAGATCAAGGATATGATGGTGAATCATACTACTTGAGAGGTGAGGTGGTTCTGATGGGAACTAGAAAAGCTGAAGAATAGCAACTGATCTGCTGCTTATGGAACTATTTCTTTATAGTAGAGATTGTTCTACTTATCAATGGTTTTTTATTTTCTCTATGGGTGCTCATTTTTGATCCATGTTGTTGCTGGTGTCTTAGAAAACTTGCGGTCCTACTTGGTTGATGAAATTGAAGAGAAGAAATGTTGAATATGAATTTATTCTCTATTAAAAAAACCTTAAACTCTAAACCCTAAACTAAAACTTAAACCCTAAACCTAAAACCTAAACTCTAAATCTTAAACCCTAAACCTTAAATCCCAAACCCTAAACCCTAAACTAGCCTTAAACCCTAAACCCCTAAAACCAAAACCCTAAATAAAAAAAGCTAAACCTAAACTAAATAAAAATTGAAAAGAAAAAAAATAAAAAACTTAAACCAAAATAATATAAAATATAATAAAATAAAAACATAAACTAAAGCTTAAACCTAAACCTAAACTTAAACCAGAACTTAAAAAATAAAATAAAATAAAAACTAAAAATTAAACTAAAATAAAATAAATAAAAACCTAAACTAAAGTACAAAAATAAAAAACCTAAAGAAAATAAAAACTAAACCTTAAATCCAAATAAAATAAACTAAAAAAAAAATAAAATAAAAACTAAATGAAAACCTAAACCTAAAAAATAAACTTAAAAATAAAACCTATATATAAATAAAAAAAAACCTAAACCCTAATATAAAATAAAATAAAAAAAAAATAAACCAAACCTAAACCTAAATAAAATATAAGCTAAACACAAACCTAAATGTAAACCTAAACTAAATAAAATAAAATGAATTAAAAATAAACCTAAACATAAACTTAAAAATAAAACCTATAAATAAACCTAAAACCTAAACTTAAAAAAAAAATAAAATAATAATCAAAACCTAAACCTAAAAATAGAAAATAAAACCTAAACCAAAAAAATAAAAAAATAAAAAAACTCAATTAAAAAATAAACCTAAACTTAAAAAATAAACTAAAATAAAAAATCCTAAACTAAAATAAATAAAGTAAACTAAATAAAAATAAAAAATAGACCTAAATAAAAATAAATAAAATAAAATAAAATTAGATAAATAAAAGCTAAAATAAATAAGCCTAAACCTACCAGTTTACTTAATTTAAAAAAAACCCAAAATCCAAAATCCAAAACCCTAAACCCTAGACCCTAAAACTAACCCTAAACCCTAAACCTACAACTCTAAACCTAAAACCCTAAACCCTAAAATTCTAAACCCTTAACCCTAAACCATAAACCCTAAACCCTAAACCCTAAACCCTAAACCCTAAACCCTAAAACCCTAAACACTAAATCCTAAAACCCTAAACCCTAAACCCCAAACCCTAAACCATAAACCCTAAGCTAACCTTGAACTTTAAGCTATCCCTAAACCCTAAACCCTAAGAATGGGTATAACCTTGATGATAGGAACATCACCGTCAACTAGGCTTAGTCAAGATCTGGTGTTAGAGTCAAAGGCAGAGGTGAAGGTTATCGCAGTGGTGGTGGGGGATTTGGAGGTGCTGGTGGATATAGAGGTGGTTCTCAGAGTAGTGGTGGTTATGGAGGTGGGAGGAGCAATGGAGGTTACAGCCATGGTGGTGGTGTAAGGATAGATCAGAGATATGATGGCAGATCTCGCTACTCGAGAGGTGGGTGTGATTTTGATGGGAATTCGAGAAACTAAAGAGCAAAGAATCCACCTTATGGAACTGTCTTTCTCAGAAAAGATAGTTCTACTTATCATGGGGTTTTTTTATTTGCTTTATCGGTGCTCATTTTTTATTTACATCAGTTATGTCTTATAAAACTTGGAGTGTTACTTGGTTGATGAAATTGAAAAGAATATATGTTGAATCTAAATTTATTCTCTATTAAATAAAACTTTAAATCCTAAAACCTAAACTAAAACTTAAACCCTAAACCTAAACTCTAAACCCTAAACACTAAACTGCAAACCATAAACCCTAAACCCTAAACCCTAAACTAACCCAAAACCTAAACTAAATAAAAGCTAAAAATAAAATAAATAAAAAAATATAAACCAAAATAAAAGAAAAATATAATAAAATAAAAACATAAACTAAAACCTGAACCTAAACCTAAACCTAAAACTAAAAAGAAAACAAAATAAAAAATAAAAACTAAATAAAAATAAAATTAATAAAACCTAAATTAAACTAAAAATAAAATACTTAAATAAAATAAAAACTAAACCTAATATAAAAAATAAACCTAAAATAAAATATAATAAATACTAAATAAAAAATTGAACCTAAAAATTAAACCTAAAAATAAATAAATAAAAACCTAAACACTAAACTTAAAAAAACTAAAACCTAAAATAAAAATGAAATAAACAAAATAAAATAGACCTAAACCTAAAGGAAAATAAACTAAACTAAAATAAATAAAATTTAAACCTAATCCTAAAATAAATTAAACCTTAACCTAAACCTAAACCTAAACTAAATAAAATAAAATAAACTAAAAATAATCGTAAACCTAAACTAAAATAAAAAATTGAAAATCATAAAATAAAAACCTAAACCCTGAACCTAAAAAAATAAACTAAAAACATAAACCTAAACTTAAAAATAAAAAATAAAATCTAAACCTAAAAAACAAAATAAAAATAAAACTCAATGAAAAAATAAACCTAAACCTAAAAAATAAACAAAAAAAACCTAAATTAAAATAAATAAACCTAAAATAAATAATCTAAACTAAATGAAAATAAAAAATAAACCTAAATAAAAATAAAAAATAAAATAAATTCACATAAAATAATATACTAAATAAACCTAAACCTATTTATTTACTTAATTTTAAAACCTCTCTAAATCCTAAACCATAAACCCTAAACCCTAAAATAAAGCCTAAACCCTAAAACCTAAACCTAGAACATTAAACCTATAACCCTAAACCCTCAACCCTAAACCCTAAAACCCTAAACCCTAAACCCTAATCCTAAACCCTAAACCAAACCCTAAAACCCTAAACCCTAAACCCTAAACCCTAAAGAAAAAACTCTAAACCCTAAAAACTATAACCCTAAACACTAAACCATAAACACTAAACCCTACACTAACCCTAAACCCTAAACTAATCCTAAACCATAAACCCTAAACTAACCTAAACTATAAGAATGGGTAGAACCTTGATGGTGGAGGCAAAAGCAGAGGAGACATTTATTACAGTGGTGGTGGGGGATTTGGAGGTGCTGGTGGATATGGAGGTGGTGGTCGAAGCAGTGGTGGTTATGGAGGCGGGAGGAGCAATGGAAGTTACAACCATGGTGGTGGTCGAGAGAGAGATCGGGGATATGATGGCAGATCCAGCTACTCGAAAAGTGGGGTGGTTCTGATGGGTATTGAAGAAACTAGAGAACGATCGATCTGATCTGCTGCTAATGGAACTATGTCTTTATAGTAGAGTTGATTCTACATATAGGGTTTTTTATTTGTTCTATGGGTGCTCATTTTCTATTTATGACATCACTTGTGTTTTAGAAAACTTGTGGTGCTACTTAGTTGATGAAATCAAAAAGAAGATATGTTGAATCTAAATTTGTTCTCTATTAAAAAAAACCTTAAACCCTAAACCCTAAACTAAAATTTAAACCCTAAACCTAAAACCTAAACCTAAACCCTAAACCATAAAAGTCCTAAATCCTAAACCATAAACCCCAAACCCTAAACCCTAAACCCTAACTCCTAAACCCTAAACCCTAAAACCATAAACCCTAAACCCTAAAAACTTAAAAACCTAAGCCAAAACTAAATAAAACCTAATAATAAAATAAATAAATAAAAACCTAAACCTAAATCCTAAACCGTAAGACCATAAACTCTAAACCCTAAAACCGACAACCCTAAACCCTAAACCTTAAACCTCAAATCCTAAACCCTAAACCCTAAACCTTAAACCCTAAACTAACCCTAAACAAATCTTAAACCCTAATCCTAACCCTAAATATTGAATAAAGATGTCATTAGGAGTAGATCTAAAGAATGACCTTATCCTAATAATATATGGTAGCTAAAGAAAATGTCTTCAAGAGTGTTCCCTTGACTATTAGAGATCTGAATACTTAAACCCTAAGCCTAAATTATATTATAATACCATATATTATAATATAATGTACTATCATATATTTGAGCATGTTGTGATGTCTTATCAGATGTTATAAGATGTTTTGAAATATTTTAGTATATTATGGTATTGTGCTCTATTTCTATGTTAATATAAATCATAAAAATATTGATTTAATAAATTAGATGATGAAATTTGTTAAATTTAAAGTGGGAATTAGGTTGTAGTACCAAAGTTGTGCTATGCCACATGTAGTCTAAAAAGTAAGATTTTATGTTCAAAATAAATATTATATGTTGTATTATAGTATAACATCATATCATAATATATTGTTTTGCACATTTAAAAATCTTTTAGTATTTTACAATCATGTAGCCAAGCCTACACTAGCATTGTTTATAAAAATGTTGATTTAGACTTTAAAATGGTAGAATTTGGCCAAATTCATAATAGGTAGAGAATGACATCATAATATATTATTTAAATTTAAAATATGTAAGTGATATGACTAAAATATATAGTTTTTATTATTTAGACTAATTTTAGGATTTTTTATCTTAAGCAACCACTTGTGATATGATATGCAATATAATATAATATAATATATTATAGTGTATTATAATATAGGATGCCATAGCATAGTGTAGCATCATGCATTACGCCATACTATTGTGTATTAATACTTATTGTTTAGCATATTTTAGATGGTTATATGATGTAGTAGAGTTTGTACTATAATTCATAAAAAACTAATTTATAAATGAGATGATTTGGCCAAATTTAAGGTAAGCTTTAGGAACATCATCAGTGCTATGGTGTGTCATTTAATGAAAAGAATGAAATTTTGCATCCAAAATAAATGTTCAATTTTCAACCAAATTTTATAAATTTTTTGCTTAAAGTGATTCATTTTAAGGTGTAATGTAAGATAATATATTATATGAAAGCATATTAAAATATAATGTACATAACAATATATAACTTCACATATGAATGTGGTTGTGTGTTACTAAATGTTATTGTACATTTTAGTATGTTTTACTTTTGTTATAATACATTGGGTCAAAACTCACATAAATGTTAATTTGAAGGGTTGAGATGGAAGAATTTGGACAAATTCATGTCACACAGCAAGAAGCAACACCAAAATTATGCTATTTTGTACCATTTATAATAGAAAAATAACAATTTTACATCCAAAATGAACATTATTCATATTTTAAGAAAATTTTGTTATTTTGTTTTTTTAAGTTATTATAATGAAGTGTAATGTTAGACAATTTATTATATTATAGAAAATTATAATATAACATCATATATTATAATATAATCTTATGTGTTAATTCACACTATAATATGTTTAGCATGATATTGTATAGTTAGTTTGAGCTTGCACTATCATAAATCATAAAATGTTGATTACAATGTTAAGATGATGTAATTTGAATGAATTCATTATTAGGGTTTTGGTTGAAGTATTAAAGGTGTGCATAAAAGAAGAAATAAGATTTGATGAAATTCCATGTCAAGGACATGGAGGGAGATCTGCTAGGGGATCACACATGCATTGGACATGACATGTGAAGTACCATTTGGGGTGTCCTCTAGGGAGTTTTGCTGACACAACCCTAAAGATAGAATGCCTGCATGGGAAAAGGTACCACTAGGGGTGTCCTCTAATCCACAAGTGAATACATATTTTGTTTATATGTTTGCATGGACTCTGGTTATGTACGAGGGACCACACTGAAAGGGGGCTATGTTGTTCTTGACCTATCTCAGATTTACTGGACCAAGGGAGAATCTACACATCCATAGGATGGCTTCTCCAACCACAGGGGTGGTTACTAGGTAAAGGGAACTACCCAATCCAATAGTAACCTGGGTAGTGTCTAAATGGGGTCGTAAAGGATGTGATCCAAACATAGGGGAGGTGCATGGTAGAAAAGAAAGTTAGGGGTGTCCTCCTAAGGGCTTTATCTTGAGCCTTGGAGAAGAAAGCTTATAGGTGTACGGTGGCCAACTCAAGGAGAAAGCATAGCAGACTTACATCTGCCATGAGTGGTGTACCCTAAGATACGAGAACAAACCAACCTAACATATATCCGTGAGCATGAGTGGTGTACTCATCAGCATAGTGAGAACCAACCAACCTAAAGTGCGTTGGTGTCCAATAATTAATTTGCAAAGAAAGTGTGTATGCATATAACTTTCTAAGTAGAACTGATCATTGGGATAGTCTGTTGTCGATGGGATAGATGCTATCTAACCTAGAGCGACTACTAAGCGGGGAACCTCGAGGAAGGACTGGACTTAGAATTAAAGCAGTCAAGAGGGAAGGAGCTGCTAGGGGACTTATCCTAAACCTCAAATATACTCGACCCAGTCAGTGCACAAAGGCTAATCCAAGAAGAAGACGTAGTAGACTCACATCCTCTTAAATGAAGCCAACATGAGTTAGCTTACCATCCATCCAGTAAGGCCTACCAAACTAACAAGGCACTCATCAATATGCAATGGCCCAGTAAGGAAGGAAAGCATAGCAGACTTACATCCTCCAAAGCAAGAAGACCACTAGGGTGACACACTAGCAAGGTAGAACGTCAGCACGACCTAGAGCAGCTATTGAGTGAGTGCCATTGGGGGTGTTATCCCAACCTAGAGTAGCCTGAGACAAAAAATATATATTTATTTTATATATTTGTGTGTAGTTTGTGTTTGTGTTGTTTTGGTAAAGGATAGGATCCTGCTTGGGTTCCTTACACCTACCCTAAACACATTATCGTGGATTCACAAATAAGAATACTTTGAACATGGAAGAGATTGAATTCGAAATGGAATTTTCATTGATGATAATTATTTTTAAACATGATTTATAATATGTCTTCAAGTAGAACCCATTGAAATAATCTGATAAAATCCTCCTTGGTAGGCCTTCTCTATGGAAAAAGGGCCCCAAGTGGGTTCAAACTGGCTTCCCATCTTATGATGGGAAACAATTGATCTCCTTAGAACTAAAATAACCTTTCCAACCTGAAAAGTTCTAGGGTGGACCAACTTATTGTGAGCTTGAATCATTTTAGGTTTGTACAACTCGAGGTTCTGTCATGCCCATAGGTGTCTCTCCTCCAAACCTTCAAGCTCTTCTAATAACAACTTGGCGTTCTGCTTTGTTGTGATCTTACTACCCATAACTATCCTTAGTGATGGGAGTTAGGCTTCTAATGGTAGAATGGCTTCAAACCCATACACTAAAGAAAAAAAGGAGTAGACTAAGTTATAGTTCTATATGTGGTGCAGTAGGCCCACAAGGCTTCAACTAACTGCTCATGCCACTATCGCTTGTTATTGTCGAGTGTCTTCTTTAGTATTTGGATGAGAGTTTTGTTGAAGGCTTCTGCGAAGCCATTTTGCTTTAGGTAGTTGATGGTAGAATATATCCAATCTATGTCATGTCTTTAGGCAAAGTTGTTGATCTCAGTGCTCTTGAATGCAATACCATTATCAAATATAATTCATTGAGGCACTCCAAACCTATTTACGATATGGTTTCTTAAAAACTGGAGCACATGCTAAATTGTGACGTCTCTAAGCAAAATCCCCTTCGCTCATTTGGAAAAGTAGTCAGTAGTAGCTAAGATTAACTGATGACCCTTGGAAGAAAAAGGATCAATCAAATCCACTATGTCGGTACCCCAACACTCGAATGTCCATAAAGCCAATGTAGGATGTAGAATATTGAGTGGTTAATGTAAGAGCACACCATGTATTTGACATTAGTGGCATTGCCTAGCCGTATCCATGCAATCTTTGATCATCGATGGCCAATAGTATCCTAAGCACTTGATCTTGGCTTTCATCTTTGGACCAGATTGTTTAGCCCCACATAATCCTGAGTGTACCTGGATCATGATCTTATGGACTTCGTGCTTATCTAAACAACATAACCACATATGATCAAAAGATCGCCAGTACAATACACCATCCACAAGAGCATATAAAAGTGCTCTTTGCTTCATTTGATGGGTTTGAGACTTCTTATGAGGTAGTTTGTCTTTATTTAGATAATCCATGAATGGTTGCCTCTAATCTTAGTCCTTGTCCTTCTTAGCAATGGCAACCTCCCCTTCAAGAGAGTACTTTTTGATGAGTTCAATATCAATAAGGGATAAGACTTATCTATTTTGGACCTTTACTGATATGGACTCATCCTCAAAACATGCCAACTCCTTAGAAAGCTTTCCTAAAGCATATGCTACAACTTTCTCTCCCTGAGGAATCTTATAAATGGTAACCTCTGAGATTTGGGACAACAACTCTATGGTGTACTTGTGGTAGTGATGGAGCTTGGGCTTTATAACCTTATAGGACCCAGTGATTTGGTTGATAACTAGCTGAGAATCTTAGAAGATGTTGATGTTCTAGATGATTAGTAATGACTAACTCCATACTAGAAATTAGAGCCTCATATTCAGCTTTGTTGTTGGTGCAAGAATTGGACAAATGATATGAGAATCTCATCACATCGTGGTCTGAAGTTAAGAGAACTATTCCTACCCTTGCCTTTCATGGACTAGTAGATTGTGGTTCTTCTCCTCTTTGAGAGGAAGCCACACCATCAAAGTACATCTCTCAATGGTGAATGCTAGCATCCCCTAAGTTCATGATTTGTTCATCGAGGAGATCACCACTAAGCGGAGAGTCAAAGTGGGTGTGCTTCTAAGAAATCTACTAGCACTTGTCCTTTCACCACATGGAGAGGTGAAGGTAATACCAAACTACATACGGATCATGGACCATCATGCCAACCATCTGGATAACATCGAATGTGTCATGAGATACTATAGTGAATTGATCCTAGAGATTAAGTTCACCTTATAGGAAACACATAGTACTGTATCTTTTGGGATGCAAAGATTAAAACTAGGCAGTGCTTCTCAATGGGTGGATAATTAGCCTCAGTAGGGATTAGACAATGGCTAATATAGTAGAGTGAATTTTCCTTCCCTTTATCATTGGCTTAGGCCAACAAAGCACCAAGGGAGTCATCTAACACAATAGTGTAAAGTATGAGTGACTTACCGATAGCCGCTAGAACTGGATTTCATCGTAATGCTTGATGTCTCAAGGCATGCTCACACTCATCCCAATTGAACTTGGCATCCACTTTGACAAGTGATGAGATTAGCTGACATCTTCCTAATAAGTTGGATATAAAGCATATTAGATACACCAATTTCCCTTGGAATGATCTGAGTTGAGTTAAACTTTTAGGGCGTGGAATTTCTAATATCGCTTTGATCTTCTCCAAATCAATTTTAATTCCCTAGTGTCGGATAATAAACCCAAAGAATTTCCCTAAAACTACTCTGAATGCATACTTCAGGGGGTTTAATTTGAGGTTAAATTATCTTAACTATTCAAAAACTACTTCAAGTTAAAGAGATGGTCTTTCTTTTCTCTACTTTTGACTATGAGATCATTAACATAGCACTCAACTTGATGATGAATGAGTTCATCAAAGATTAGAGTCATAGTCTGCTAACATGTAGCACCAGCATTTTTATGGCTGAAAGGCATGAACTTATAATAAAAGATTTCAATCGAAGCAGTGTTTCTTTCATCTTCAGGGGCCATATTTATTTGGTTATATCTAGATGAGCCATCCATAAAAAATAAGACTGAATGAGATGAGGCAATGTCCACCATCAGGTTCGGGTTGGTAGTGGAAATTCATCTTTTGGGCATCCCTTATTTAAATCCATAAAATTGATGTGAATTTGGCCATTCTTTTTCTTAACTAGGACAATGCTGGCTAACCAGGTAAGGTATTTTTCTTTTTGGATCAAGCCATCATCGATTAATTTCTTAACTTCATAAATGACCTGTTGTTCTATATTTAATCGCATTCGCCTAAGAGCTTACTTGATAGGGTAAGCAGTAAGTTCTATTACTAGTTTATGGATCGCTACTTTAGGAGCCAATCCATGCATCTCTTCATAACAATATGCAAAGTAGTCCTTAAACTCAATCAATAGCCTAACTAAGTCATTGGTTTCAATTTCATTCAACAAAGAAGATGTGTATGTGCGTGGATCTTCTTCCCTAAGTTGATTTCTTAGAGCTCATATGGTTGACTAAATATATTCTTCAAACTCGGTGCATCTTGACTTCAAAATCATCTGATCATCAAGTTTTAAGAACATCTCCTCATATGAGTTAATATGATTTGAAAAGAACATATCAGATTCTAAGATTTGGTGATGATTAAGTAGTAATTGTTATCATTGACTAGACCCACTATACATATTCCTAGTCCTGGTCTTGATTGATAGCTTTTACATTAATTCTTCCATATTCTTTTAAAGTAGTTTGACCTATTCTTTGACCAAGTATGTGAGATTAACCCTTTCTTTGATAAATTATGAACACAAGATAAGTACCAATCAAAAGGTAATTCTATTAAATCTTTATATGAATCATCCTCAAGTTCTATATCAATTTCTTGACTTGAGGATGATGCTCCCAGAAATAACCTCTGAGTCTTCACACTTGTGGATGACTTAGGGGCTTCCTTAACTCAACCCTCAACCAGAGGAAAGGGGTTAGAGCTAAGGTTCCCAAGATGCCTAACTATTTCACATATAGACTTGGATAATGCTTTTCTTTTCCTGGTCTTCATTACTATCCGCTCAAGTGTCACCCAAGGGAATCTACTTGAGAAGAGGATGGTGTGCTAACCATATAAGACTCATCCCATGAACTAGATTCTAGATCTATGGATAGTAAATGTACGTAGTTGGGATATATTCTATTGGTAGCCAATAAAGAGGTTTTCACCCACGGACTACATCCAACGGCCTCTTCCTCGACCTGGTGGAGTTTAGGTCATCCTACCCATATATTCAAATGGAGTAATGATTTTGAGTGAAATCTAATGTCAGGCTCTACTTCCTCCTCCAAGTTAATTTTCACCCCCTTTAATTTTCTTTTTCATTTTATCTTTTCTTTTCTTTTTATTTTTCTTTTTATTTTTCTTTTTATTTTTCTATTTATTTTTATTTTTTTTCTTTTTTCTTTTTCTTTTATTTTTAAACTTTGGCCAAGTTCAAAAGAATATACTTGTTTTTTTAGAGGTAGTAAGCCACATCCTCATATATGCCAACCAAGTGAACTATAAATGGCTTAGATCTCCTTTAACAGTAGAGGATCCCACCTCTCACAAACTTCTTGCACTAATCTAGAGAGGATAGAACTATGTTGTTCTCATGTATCTGTGGTCTCCCAAGCAAAGCATTGAAAGATGTATCCGAGTCTATAATGTCAAACTTGGCTTTGGTCTTCCAATCATCTATCTCTAAGGGCAACACTATGGAGCCTAAGGACTGTTGACCTACTTTTGGAGTGTGGATTCAATATTCCCATTTTAGACTTAGGAGTTTTCTAGACACTAAGACTTTCCTAGTCATAAGACACTTTTAACAATTAGGTAAGAACTTAACCTAAGCCTACAGACTTAGAAGGGTTAACCATATGATTTGGTTATGCCTTACATTTCGATAATCAACTTATCCTATAACCCAAATCCAATCCATGTTCACCTTCTCAAGCCAAACCTCAAGTTCAATTCAAACATTGAATTCAAATCCAAATCCAAACCAAAATTCCAAAACCAAATGATTGAAGTCCATGATCAAATCCAAACTTGAAACCCTTCCTAAGCCATATGACCTATCCCATGGACTTAGCCAAATATTAATCCAAATCAATCCAAAATTAATTGATTTTCTCATAATCAATTCATATAATCAATCATCTTCCTAAATATAAATCAAATCAACATTCAAATGATCAAAACTAAATCAAACTAAATCAATTTAAATCAAAACCCCTTCCTAAGCCATATGACCTATCTCATGGACTTAGCTAAATCTTAATCCAAATCAAGTCAAACTCAATTAATTTTCTCATAAATCAATCATATTTTCAATCATCTTCACAAATTTAAATGAAATATTCATTTAAATCATCAAAACTAAATGAAGCCAAATCAAAATCCAAACCTAAGGAACATGACCCAACTCTATGGACATAGCCAAATTCTTTCATTCCAAAACCCAAATTCAATTGATTTTCTCATGAATCAATCATACCTTCAATCATATTCACAAATATAAATTAAATCGGCAATCATCAAGCCAAACCAAAATCAACTCAAGTCAAACCCAACTTAACCCTTTTGACTTGAAATGTTCAAATGAACTAAAACCCATTTGAACCCAAGCTAATTGCAATTAAATTTATATATCAATCCCAAATCCATATATAAACTCAACCCAAAATCAAGCCAACTAAACCCTATTGGTCCACTTGACCTAAAGTGGCCAATTTGACCTATTTGAGCCAAGTTCTAATCATAACCAAATTGGATTGAACCAAGCTAATCAAAACCTCCCATCATGATTGTTGATCACCCTAGGTTGATCAATTATCACAAATTAGGTCAAATTAAGCCAACTTGATCATTTGACCAAGTCAACCCCTTAACCCATATGAACCCAAACTAGTCAAATTGCAACCTAAGCCAAATCTCTTGATACTAATGAGTCATACCAAATAAAAACCAATATTTGAATATGACTTGACCTTCAATTGAGTCAAACTAAACCCAATTGGATCTCTTGACCTAAGTTGACCCAAATTGACCTAAAAGACCAAATTGGGTCAAATAAAAATATAAACCAAATTGATTATAACTAATGTCTCAAGTTCATTCCAAATTGTTTGTTGAACTTGACCAAAGCCATGATTTGACCCAATTGAACCCAATTGACCTACTTAGCCCAAATTGACCTAATGGTTCAAGTTGGACTAAATCAAAACAAAATCCAAAATAATTGAAACCAAAGCCTACAATCATCTTCAATTGATGAACTAAACCCAACCCAACACCCACACAAATTTGGCCAATTTGGTCAAATTGGTCAACTGAACCCATTTGACCCAAATGAATTCAAATGTGCCAAAATCAAATCTAAGCCAAACTAAACCAAACCAATTGAACAAAAACATCCCAAATGATCATATGAACTTGACCCAACCTAACCCAATTTGACCTAAATGAGTCAAATTGAGCTAAACCAAACTAAATCGACTCCAATTGACTTAAAATTTGGGCTAACACACTTTTGGCTCATTTCAAATCTGCCCAAATCAAATGCAATCCCAAATGATCATTCTCCCCTTGTGTCAAGGGCATCACATGAGAAAAATCACCCATGTAAGTGGTCATTTCTATTCCTTGGTCACTTGGTACTCTCCCAATGGTCCACCTAGGCACCTAGGACACTGCCCAACCTAACCCAATGTGGATGGGTCAGCCATGAACCATGTGAGGTGAAAGCACCTCACCCTCCCCATCAGAGCATTTGAAACCCATAGGACACCCATGATTCCTTCTTGGGAGCCACCTCCACACCTTCAACCAAGCAAGTTGAGCCAACTCACCTCCTCCCTGCCACCCATGACTCCTTGAGATGGCTGGACAGCCACTACAAGCCAAACCTGGTCCCATTATCCGATCAAGATGAAGGGGGGTATACACCCCTCATTTTCACTCAAACACACACAAAAATCATTCCTAGAGCCCTATCTACCCAAGATGAGCTACTAGAGCCATTCCCTAAGCTCTCAAGCTCATTCCTCAATCAAAAAATTCCATTCTCATCCATCTCAAATAAGATACTCCCATTTTTGACTTAACTTCCCCATTTCTCCATCAAATTCAAATGAACTTTGCACACACCTTCCCTAGGCCTCGTCGAGCAAGAAAGAATCATCTCCCAAGCTTCTCGAGCACCGGAGGTGGGACTTTGATCAAAGTTAAGCTCCAAATCATTGATTCATGGCCTTTCAAGCGAATGTCAAGTATTTGATCTAATTACTTCTCAATAGGGCTTCATCTCTACTAGATGAAGCTTCCTCAATCGTTCGAGTGCCAGCCTTGAGCTCTAGTGAGGTATGCTTCCAAAATTAATCCTTAGCAAAATGGGTTGGATATTTTGAAGAAAACTTGCATCTCATGTGATCTTGACCATTGGATCCCAATCAATGTCTGAAGATGTGGGATCCTTGAAGTTGATCCGAAGCTCGTAAGGGATAAAGCAATGGTAGGACTCCATTCTACCTCATGATGTTAGATCACACCATCCATTCTCGCATGAATAGAAGAATCATGATTAGATCCGCTGATTGATCTGATTTATTTAATATTATTAAGCTATGGGATTAATCATACCCACCCAAATTAATCAGACGAAAGCATGTCCGCTGGTGCATAAGTTTTAAGTAACCAATCCCATGGTGCCACATAGAAAGCATGCCACATCAGCATGCCACATGGCGCCAATAGGATTAGGCTTTAATTAGGCTTAATTAATCATTTTTAATGCTTGAAACTTCTAAAAATCATAAAAAATCATAGAGAAATAAAAAAATGCAAATAAATACTCATTTTAAAGGTATTTCTGAGGCCAATTAATTAAAAATGATCTTAACTATTTTTCAACAATAATTAAGGTTTAATTACAAAATTAATTAACTTAATTACTTGAGCAATTAATACCAAATTTTGTTGGTTAATTTAATGGGATGACCTCTGCCTCCCATCATTTTCTTGGAATTTATTGCACATTTAATTAGGAAAATTGACTAAATAAACCTTAACTACTCTTTTAAGTCAATTAATGATTAATTAATCCCATGAACAATAACATATTGGTTAATTAATTTTATTAATCATTGTTCAACAGTAAGTGAACTAAGGAATAGGGTTTGAACCCCTTTCCCTAAGCTCATTTCACCCTTTTTTAAAATGAAATTAATTAAGATTTAACTAATTAATTAAATCACTTAATCAAATTAAAATCATAATCACATCAGACCTTAATTAATTAAATCATGGGGTAGATCTTTAGGTGTTTAATAACCTAAAGGAGTTTAATGAAATTATGGTTAGTTCCACATGTGTGGAAAACCATAAGAGTAATTAATAAGTCCCTTAATCTAGTTAATTATTAATCATGAGCCAATTAGGTGCCTTTTATTTCCTAGGATCATATTTATTTTCCATGCATATCATGTTGGCTCATAATTATTTAGTTAATTACTTTACATGGTAAGGGTAATTAATTCATCTAATTAAGGGTTCAACTTAATTAACCCATAAAAACTTAATTAATTACATTTCTTTAAATTAAATCAAATCACTAATGTGGAAATGGCTTAAAATAGTGATGATTTGATTTCTCCTCTTTAAATCAAATAAAATCCAAAACTTAATTAATAAAGAAGCTTTGGTTTTCTTTAAATAATCTTATTTGATTTGATTGTCCTTAAGAACTAGTTTGGTTGAATGAATCATATGCTTATATTTGCTTATCCTCTTTCCAATCATGTTAAATTTTGTATGTCATTTGAATTCATGCATCCATCTTTTCAAAATCAAGTAAAATAAAATGGATTTCCTTTATGTAATCTTGCATGTGTTGATTTAATTTAATATATGCATGACTATTATCACTATTAACTCCAAATGTACTTTTCAAAAGCTTATAAATGAATAATATGTGTTATGATGCTAGTTGTAAATACATAAGAAATGCATGTGCTTATAGCTTAAGTGTATGAATGTTGAGTTCTCTTTTATCTATTCATGTGTTGATTTATATCAGATTGAATGGTAACACATGTTGAGTTCTCTTTTATCTATTCAAGTGTTGAGTTCTCAGGAACACGAGACTTTAGCTAGCCCCAAAGAGGTCATTTGATTATCTCAATTCCCTAATTTAACAATGGCACATACCCATTTGATTTAATTCTTATGTATTTCAACATTAGAATTTGGATAGAGATTTAATTCATATATATAAATGATTCAATAAAAAAATTATAAACAATCTTTGCATGGGTTTCTTTCCCTCATTTATGTATACATCCATGTGTGTTGAAGAAAAGCAAGTATATAGTCTGGACATCCCGAGAATATGAGGCTTTAGTTAGGCCCAAGGAGGTTATTTGATTACCTCACTTCCCTGGTTTAACAATGACACATACTTGCCTATATTTTTGTACATGTATATGTATATGTGATTAGTTAATGAAAATCCCATTTTACATTAAAATTGCATGCATTCATAATTCACTAAGTGGTTGAATTAATTAGCCATATGATTTGGAGCTTACTTCCTATATTCATGTATATGAATTTATAAATGTTTAAATGCAAATGGGTATAGTCTGACATCCCAGAATATGATTTTAGCTAACTCCAAGGAGGTCATTTTGATTACCTCACTTCACTTTAACAATGGCACATGCCTATTTAATTTCATTCTTATGTCCTTTTATATAATAATTTGGATAAAGTTTTAAATTAATATGGTTAAATAAATCAATAAAATAAAATATAAATTCTAAACATACACATACATTCATCATTTAAGTGTGCTAAAATATGTTTCATGTATAAATACACTTAGGATTAAATCATATGCATGTAACATGTGATGGAAAGGAATGGTTTAATATATGTCATGTGGTAGTAATTCAATTAAATTAATCTTAAGATTCATTTTTGAATAGATTATTTAAAGTGAACCTAAACTTAGGATTAATTAAATCATTTAATAATCATCACTAAAGAGAACTAAATCAAATTAATATACTTTAGAAAGTGACTTAAGGTAGGATGAAAGAGGGCAATCCCATTTTTCCTCAGAATAACACTTAGTTGCTAAACAATCAAATGAAACAAAACAAAATAAAAAAAAATTAAAATCTACTTCAAGTGAAATCAATCTTTCATGTTAGATTGAATCCTTTTACACTTAGAAAATACAACGCTAATGCCTACCTAGATATACCACACAAGCCTTAATACATACATTAGAATTAAGTCACCACTTCTAGCTCTAAGTTAGGATGATGTATGATGTGATGTATGTTTTATTCAATGATGCATTATTTTAGATTGCATGTTAGGGTGTATGCTTCATAGACTAGATGATAGGCCAATATTAGCTTAATCATGTTTTGCAAGGTTATGCTTAAGGGATGCTTAAAAATAAATGTGAATCTCTTTTGTAGGTTGCTTAAATCCTTAAGCATAATCCAAGTTATAGATTTAGTTACATGTGTAGAGTGCTAAGTCCAAATTATAAATACAATTGCTTGGGATTATATGTATATTTAGCTAACCTCTATTTTTCATGTGTAGTTAGATTTACTTTTCCCACATAAATGTAATTTTTGCAATAGTAATTTGGATTTGTTCTATGGGGGATTAGGATGAGCAATGACCAGAAGGCTTTATCTTAGGGTGCCTTATGATGCCTTTGAAGCAAGCACCATCCAAATCAAAGAAGGGACCAAATGAGAATTGGAGATATGAAGAAAGAAGACCCCAATAACATTTAATACAATTATAATTATTCTTTCATATTCCAGGTTGTATAAGAACCCACCATCTTTTCTCTCTTCAGTTGCACCACACCACAACATTTTATTCTTTTATGATAGTTTATATAATTTATGTTATGTTTACATTGTGCATTAGGATGGCATGCTTTTCTTAGTTTCTTAAATGATTGAAGCTTTAATGTGTTTGGATACAATTAGGCTCTTAGGATAAAAATAACTTTTCTACCAACTAATCACTCATAATAAATTTTAAACTCATAACCTAACCTCATCATAAAGCCTAAGACATAAATAAGATAATTAAAAGATTTAGCAACCCCTTAACTATATGGTTGTATGTTTCACATCATGCATGCATATTCTTTTATTTGAAAGGATCTCCATCCTTGCATGATAAAGGAATGCTTGACCTATGAGGGCATCCCATGGTGGAGAACACCTTCTTCTAGCTGATTTGACCCATAACCTATTTCATCATTTAGCATAAGAAATCCTAAAGCTCAAAAATGATGTGTCTAAAATGAAATAAAATTTGAAAATATTTTGCATCTATAGATTAAGTATATGCACATACACATGCTCTAGTCTCTTAGGGAGTATTTAGGACTTTAGTCTCTTTCTAATTAAATAAATAGCTATCTCTTGTAATTCATAAGACTGACTACATGGTTTTAAATCATAGGAGGAGTTAGTCCTCCTATGGTTATAAGTCCGTAATTTATTTATTCTCTTATGGAGGTAAACCCTTATGTCCACTTATCGCTTAGATTTAGGTACTAAAGCTCCCTAGATTTAGATTTGAGGTAATATTTCCTTTAGGCTATAAATTCCTCACCTCTTTAGGCATTCTCACAACCTTATGTTGGTGGATTATAAGCCAGTAATCTAATTAAATTTCAACTCAAAACATATAAATCTCCTCAACTTCAAAATTATAAAGCCCAACCATAAGATAGATTAGAATGCACTAGGCTTCATCATTTTCCTACTCATTTCATTTGGATTCCAAAAATAAGTCTTTTCCTTGAACTTTCCCAATTGATTTTCCAAATACAACCAATCCTTTGATAGTCTAACCTTGAAATCTTTGGAGATGATAATTGTCTACTTTAATTAAGTATTCTTTTAGAAAATTTCATTAAGAAGTAATTAACTATGAAGGCTTAGCCTTCATAACTTAATAACCTAATTTTAATATAAATCCTACTTTATTCATTCATGTAAAGTAGGGGAAAAATCTCGTACATTCAAGATCATGCTTTAGAGTCCTTATTATGATTATGTCCATTGGGTGATGCCTCTATCTTTCAAGATAGTACATCATACCTCAATGTTGTACTTGATCATCTCAAACTACCCCCCATGATATGCATGGTGTCCACCCCCCCTCCCCATTACATCCAAAATAAACACCACAAGGCCCTCTCACCTTGTTCATTGAATCTTTTAACATCATCCTTTTTTTTGAGTTTGGAGATGATCCTCAAGTAGGCAGTTCTTAGATCATAATGTTGAATACACTGGATCAACTAGAACTCGATAGTCATCCAACATCCATTATAATGTAAAGAGGCTCAGTCCCTAAGTAAGTCTTCATCATCGAATGTAACTCTAAGATGTCCATCGAAAGTGGAAACCTTCCTCTTTAATAGTGATAAGCTAAGCATATCTCTAGATCAAGGCCTTGATTAGAGATTCCTCATCTCTTTGGATAAGCAAGATATATCCTTAACTTAGCTGAAAACTTTCTAGTGAACTAGACATTGTAAGCAACTCGCTTGGTCCTCCATATCCATGGGTGGAGTATCCTATGAAGTGGCTATCTCCTCACTAGAACCAATGACTTGCTTACCCTTATCCTGAGGTGCTACCCTAGGAGGTAGAACTTTGCCACTATGTAAATTGACTTTAATAACTTCTTGGAATGATGAGCTTGTGGAAAGTTCTACCTTATCAACGGGAATACATACAGGTTCTCCTATGGGATCCTCAAAGTCAGTTGATTCCAATCTCAAGAGGTAAACCTAATTGATTCAAAGAAGGATAGTCTGACTCTGAATTAGAACTATTAGAGCTATTATTTTTATTTAGACTCAGAGAGCCCTCAATAGGAATAAAATCAAAAGCATCAGAAGTAAATAATATATAAGTAGAATCTTTTATTCATTAATTTCTTTTGGAGGTACATAAAAAAATCAAGTAATGTAAGTGGAGGAATTTAGTGCCCTTATCCAGATACAACGCCCCACTGCATAAGAAGAGCTAGCAAAAAGAGGTGGTAGCTACAAATGGAGGGAGTACTTGGACTGAGGGTTGTTTACCGGACTATCCCGTATGCCACTATCGCTATCACCTTCCCTGAGTTGTCCTTCGCAACTAGCAAATCTTCTTTGATGTTGAAGGTTTGAGCTATTTCAAGAACCTGCAAGGAAAGCTTCTTGATCTTAGAAATGATCTTCTTAGAGGTTTGGGATAGGAATATATCATAACCTTCTTTGGTCATAAGATGATCAAGTATCCCCAAAGATTACTCTAACAAAACTGAATGGTTGTTCTAATAAGTATTCTTAGAGATAACCATGGCTCCCAACTTGTAGCTGCGCTCAAGGTAGTCTTTAAAATTGATACAATCCTCTAAGACATGGTCTAAGATGTGGTGGTAGGGGAAATATCTAGGATCATTGCTTTGCCCACCTCCTCTGACCACTTAGGCTTTAGTAACTTAAAGTCAAGTTTCTTTAAGTGATTCTTAAAGATTTTTCTAACTATCTCCCTCTTGAATGAATATGGCTTATTCAATATATTGGCAAGAGTAGGTGGAAAGTAGCTACCTGGCAATGGATATGAATACCACTCACTGCAGGTGGTGGAATTGGTCATTATGGTTGTGGTGGCGTATGATGGCCGAGGTGGTGGAAGAGGAGGTAAATGAGGTCACTGAGCTCATCCTCTCATCAACTCGGATGGTCCTCCTCATAACACAACTATCCCCGGCTTCTCAAACACCTGGCCCAGATGATTGGTCAAGAAAGGGCAAATGTTAGGCTTTCTATTATAGGCTAGCTGCCTTGTTGATTAATTTCTTAAATATTTTGATGGTAAAGCCCTTAAGCATGAAAGTGACTAGGCCATGGATATTCTTGAGAAGAATCTAAATGGCATACTGATATGGACTATATTTCATGCTCAAGTTGTGCCACTTGAGAATGTAATCAACAAGGGACTCATTGAGTTTTATTTCTTCAATGAGGTCACCTATATCACCCTCACTGAGGTCCAAGAACCTCTTGATGAAGAGGTGCTCCAACTCAGAAAAAAGTCTTCACCAAATGGCTTTGACGTACCAATTAAATGCAACACCTGACAGACTACTAACAAAAAGGTAAAAGAGGAGTGTGTTGCTGCCATTTGTGTTGCAAAAGCCAGCTCTAAAGTGTGCAATGTGTTATCGTGGGTTCCCACTACCATCAAAGAACTTGAAGGATGGTGGCAAAAAACCTAAAATAAAATAGAAACTAAATAAAAACCTAAACCTAAAAAATAAACCTACAAATAAAATAAAAAATAAATAAAAAATAAAACCTAAACCATAAACTAATAAAAAACCTAAACCTAAAATAAAAAAAATAAAATAAACATAAACCTAAACCTAAACCTAAAATAAACTAAACCTAAGCCCTAACCTAAATAATATAAAATAAAGTAAAAATAAACTTAAACCTAACCTAAACATAAACCTAAAAAAAATAAAACTTAAACCTAAGAAAATAAAATAAAAACCTAAACCTAAAACTAAAAAAAAAAAATAAAACCTAAACCTAAAAAATAAAATAAAAATAAAATTAAACTAAAAAATAAACATAAAACTAAACCTAAACAAAATAATAATAAATTAAAATAAATAATATTAAAAAATAAAAAATAAAAAATAAAAAATAAACTGAAATAAAAATAAAAAAACAAAATAAACTAAAATATATCAAAAATAAACTAAATAAACCTAAACCTATGAGTTTACTTAATTAAAAAAGAACTTTAAACCCTAAACTCGAAACCCTAAATCCTAAACTATAAACCATAACCCTAAACCATAAAACTAACCCTAAACCCTAAACCCTAAACCCTAAACCCTAAACCCTAAACCCTAAAACCATAAACCCTAAACCCTAAACCCTAAAAAACCTAAAACCCTAAACCCTAAACCTATAACCCTAAATTCCTAAACACTAAACCCTAAAATCATAAACCCTAAACCCTAAACCAAAATAAAACCCATTAGTTTGAGCATCTTCTCTATCCTCCATTTTTTTGGTGCTCTGGTGAATTTTGTTTCCCCTGTGGAGGCGAGTCCCCTCTATGGCTTTTCTATGGCAATTTTGGCTATTGCTTCCATTTTGGTGAGTTCGATCACATTCAGCTTCTCCTATCATCACTATTGATCATGGTTGGGATTTATGCTTCCTCATGGGGAAATCCTGATAATATGGCTCCCGTTAATGTTTCTGGCACTTTGGGTTTTCTAGCTTAAATCCATCACTAGCTTCAAAATCATTCGAGGATATTTTTGCTAGTAAGGCTAATTGCACTGGTGAGTCTCTTGAGCTTACTTTGACTTCCTTCTGGGGTGTACCCGTGATAATGTGTTCTGATTCGATTGTGGAAAGGCTTGCAAAGCCTTTTGAATTTACATTGGTGGGTAAATTCTCTTTGTGTCGTCCTACTTTGGAGAATATTTGATCTTTCTTCCATAGCTTGAAACTCTCTGGAATTTTTTCTATAGGATTGATCGATTCCTATCATGTATTAATCTAGCTTTCCAATAATTTGGATTACTCTCATGTATTTTCTTGTTGTTCGTATTTTGTTTTTAATTGTCAGATTTGATTATTGAAATGGATGCCTCTTTTTGATATTTAGGAGGAATATTCTATTACTTTGGTTTGGACCTCTCTTCCCAATCTGCATGTCCATTTCATTAATCATGAATTTCTTTTTGTGTGCTATTGGTCATCCTCTTCAAGTTGATAAGACCGCTTCTATTACTCCCATTGTTCCTGGATTCTTTAGTTGGATATAACTAAAAAATTTACTAAGGAAATTTGGCTAGGATCAGAGAAATATGGATATTTACAAAAAAGTGGAATTTGAGAATTTTCTTATTTTTTGTCCCATTGTAAAATTCATGGTCATGGGTTTTCATATTATTTTGTGGTTCACCCTCACCTTAAGAAACCAAAATTTCTTAATAATAATATGGATCCCAACCTTAAGGTGCCCTCAATTAAAGCACAAAATTCTACTCTTATGGACATTTCTTTACTTGAGACCAAGGGACATTGTCTTGATCCACCCATTCCTATGGAATGTTGTGATTCTTAAGCCCATTAGTTTTGGATGTCGTCATGTTAATAAGGATGCCTTACCCTTCAATGATTCTATACAGTTGAATGCCCCCGATATTGGTAATAATATGGGTAATAATATGTTTTTGAAACTTATGGATGATGATTCAATCTCAAATGATTCAATTCCTGCTTCTATGCCACCATTAATTGATGAGAATGTGATCCTAGATGAGGGTTTGAATGGTGAGCAAACTAATGAAAAGGCTTGTAATTCTGACTTGGGCACTTGTGCTTTAAATGGCTCTAATCCCTTTTCCTGTCTTCCCTTCTGATGTTGAACTGGTTTCTATTTTGAAATTTCAACCTAATACTGATTTAGAAGAGGGTGAAATGGCATGTAATGATGCTTTAAATGTGCAAATCTCCTCCAAAAACAATCCTAAGCAATCTCTCTCGGATGGTGATGTAGTGGATATGAATAATAAGTTCCAAACTATTTTAAAAACAAAAATAAACTCTTAAAACCAAACTTCCTAATTTTGCAAGATTTACTAGATTTGGCTCTTCTATCCAAAAATAAATGGTTTCTTTCTTAATTTGTAAAGGGATTAGTACCCTTTCTATTAGAAATAGAATTAGAAACTTAGTTCGTACTCATAACATTTCTTTCCTGGCTATCTTGGAATTGTTTATTCTTCCTTCTAACATTTCTTATGTTACCAGAATGATTGGCTTTAATAATTTTTTTGCTAACTTTAGCAATAAAATTTTGATTTTTTGGAATAGTCCTTATGTTATGTAGATTTTGGATGATTTATCCCAAGTTGTGAATGTTAAGATTACTTATGATAATTTTAGTTATTATGCTTCTTATAATAGAAATGGTAGATGCATTCTTTGGGAGAAACTTATTAGTTTTTCTTCTTCTCTTGATGCTCCTTGGTTTTTGGGTGGAGATTTTAAAACTATCTCTTCTTTCTCTAAACGTGTTGGTAGAAATGCTCCTAACTTATTTTCTAAGGAATATTTTAATAACATGATCCTTAAATGTCATCTTACTGACATTGTCTTTATTGGGTCTCAAATTACATGGAATAGTTATGATGGAAAAGGCTTGATAGTGTTTTTTTAATCATCTGTGGATTAATTTTTTCCCTATTATTTTTGTGGAGCACTTAAGCAAAACCCTATCAGGCCATTCTCTCTTACTTATTAATGTTAATTTTAATTCTAACAAATCCTTCTCCCCTATCCCTTTTTGTTTCCAAAATATGTGGCTTATGGATGATAGATTTTTTAAAGTTGTTGCTAGTAACTAGGGAGAACCTCTCCATCTGATGACTCTATTTTGGGATGAAGAGATTGTGGTTCAAATTAAAATGACTTAAACAATGCCTTTCTTGGTGAAATAAACACTATTTTAAAAATCTTTTTTTCAATATTAATAAAATGGAGAATGAGGTGATTGCTTTGGAAGATGTTGTTGTTAATGATCCTTTTAAAATTTAGATGTTGGCTCAATCTAAAGATAGGTTGACATGTTTTCAAGATATGGAGGAGACTTATTGGCAAAAAAAAGCTTCTATGAAACAAATCTCTGATGGCAATCACAATACCAAATATTTCCATGCCATGGTTAAAAAAAACTATAAACTATATTCATAAAATTAAAATTAATGATGGAGTTTGGTGTTTGGATAAAAAGGATCTTGTTGAGTCTACTGTCCTTTTATAAAGAGCTCAAAAAAATGTTGCTTATGATGATATTTCTCCTCAAGTTATTCCTAATCTTATTTTGGATGAGGATAACAATATGCTTCTTCCTTACCTTCTGAGACCGAAAGTTCTGATATTTTGTAAAGTATGAATAAAGACTCTATGGCTAGTCCTGATGGTTATACTACCATTTTTTTTCCAAAATGTTGGATTGTCATTAAATAGGACCTAATTAAACTAATTCATGATTTTTTTTATGGGTAGCATCCTTCCCAAATTTTTTACTAGCACTTCCATTATTTTAATTTCTAAAAAAAGACAATCCTAAAGTTTAGAGTGATTTTAGGCAGATTAGCCTTTGCTCTTTTTTTAATAAACTTATCTATAAGATTTTGGCTAAAAGATTGAGCATCTTTCTCTCTAAAATTATCTCCCCCAATCAAACTGATTTTGTTAAAGGGAGATCCATTTTTAATAATGCTCTTTTAGCTTAATAGATGATCCATGATTTGAATGCCAATGTTTGCAGTGGAAACCTGCTTTTTAAGCTTAACATTTCCAAAGCCTATGATAATATTGGTTAGGTTTTCCTATATAAAATTTTAGCTTTATTTGGGTTCTCTAATCAATTCATTGCTTTAATTAAGAATGGGATTGATAATTCTTGGTTCTCTGTGCTTTTTAATGGTGAAGTGCTCTATTTTTTCTTCTCTTCTCATGGGCAAAGGCAAGGTGACCCTCTTTCTTCTGCTCTTTTCATTATTGCTATGGAATATCTTTCTAGATGTTTTGAGCATGTGTTTAGTTGAATGCCTAACATGTTCTATAGAACCATTGGTGGGTTTCCCATTTCTCACCTTAGTTTTGCTGATGATTTCATTATATTTTGCAATGCCTCCACTCATTACATTAAAAATTTATGTAAGTTCTTAATTCATTTTGGTAGGGAGAGTGGCTTGAATATAAATCTTGATAAAAGTTTTTTTATTACTAACTCTTCTATCTCCTTATCTAAGATCAATGTTATCAGAAATATTACGGGTTTCTTTCATCAAAATCTCCCTATCAAGTATTTGGGGACTCTCTTATATAGAGGCACAAAAAGAACTTTATTTGATGAAGTTATTCAAAAAATAATAAAAAATCTCCTCTTGGGAATTTCATTTACTCTCCTTTAGTGCTAGACTTATCCTGATCAAAGGCACCCTTTACACTCTGTCAATGTATATCTTGTCTACTATTGTCCCTAGCCGTTATATTATTAAGAGGATTAATAGACTTTTTAATAATTTTTTGGGGGATCTAATACATCTACTAAAATATGACATTGGGCTAGTTGGCATAACTATTATGGTACTAATAATGAAGGTGGCTTGGGTTCCAAAACCTTAGAGGATTTTATTAATTGTTTTTCCTATAAAATGTGGTGGAACTTTCAAAATAAAGATAATTACTGGTCGAAGTTTATGCATGCTAAATATTGTTAGGGCAAAACACCCCTCATTAGTGCTTTCAAATCTAAGGATTCTCTTGTTTTGAGAAGACTTTGTAGTATCAAATGAAGTGCTGAGAATTTAATTTCTTAGGGTATCAATTCTGGTTCCTCATTTTTTTGGCAAGATAATTAGCTTGGTCAGGGCTCTATTGATTCTCTTCTCAATACACATTCCACTCTGGTGCTTAAGGTTTATCATTTAAATAATAATAATAATTCAGATGGGGCTCGATTGCATACCTTATCCCTAATGTGATCATCAAGAAAATCCTTAAAATTTGCCCTCACTCTAATAAACCCGACCAAATTCTTTTCAAAATTTTTTTTTCTGAAGATTTTATTATTAAGGATGTGTGGCATTTTTTCAGATTTAAATATCAAGAGTCCTTAATTTTTACTAAAACCTAGAATAATAGTATCCCTATTTCATTATTGGTCTTAACTTGGTACATTCTTAAGCATTATATCCCTATGGATGCTAAACTTTTGAAAAAGGGTTTCCAACTCTGCTCTAAATGTCACTATTGCTATCATATTGAAAGTGTGGATCATGTTTCTATGAATGGCTCTATTGCTACTAGAATGTGGAACTAGTATGATAATATTTTTAATACTTTCCACTTTAATGGTTCATTTTCTATTATGCAACCTCCTTGAAGCATGATTCTCTCATACTTCTAAGGGTCATGTTAAAATTGTATTAGTTATTATTATTCTTTGGTATATTTTGATGGATAGAAATGTTGCAAAGCACTATAATATTCCTATGAATTATAATCGTATCATTGCTAGATCCAAATATAAAATTTTGTCTCTTTTCAAAGCCAATCTTCTTACGCACTCCAATTTTAAAGGGTACAAGTCTATATCCTTGAAATTTGGGATTAACCTTCCTCCTTGTAATGTCTCTCCTACCCAAAAAATTATATATTGGACTAAACCTAATTATCATTACATTAAGGTTAACACTGATGGCTCAATTTCTAATGGTTATTATGGTTGTGGTGGGATTTTGAGAGATCATGGAGGCAAGCTTATTTCTGCTTTTGCTGCCCCTTTAGAGCCTTGTTTTGTTTTATTTATTGAACTTAAAGGCATTCATCATGGCATTTCCATTTGTTTACAACAAGGTTTTAATAAGAATTGGTTTGAAGTTGATGCTCTCCTTCATTTAGATTTACTTAAATCTAATTCCCATGGTAATGTTGAAGTGTTTTATTTGTTTAATCATACTTGGAGTCTTCTTGTTAACCTAGATTTTCAAATTTCTCATATTTATAGGGAAGAAATTCTTGTGTCTTTTCTTGCCAATTTGGGGGCCAAATCTTCTTATTTGCAAATATTTTCTAATGATGACATACCTTTCTTTTTAAGGGGATAGATAAAATTAGATTGCCTTACCTTAGAGGCTTTTATCTTTTCCTTCCTCCTTTGGGGCTTTGGCTTTCTCTATGGTGCTATTTTTTCTTAGAACTGGTTATTTCCTCTGTTGGTTTGGTCTTGAGTTTTCTCTTCACCTAAATCTATTTTTATTCTCCAGTTTGAGTTCTTCTATCTTTGATTGGGGTTGTTTTCCTTTTATTTGGCTTTCGTAGTTTTGATTTTGGTTTATTTTCTCCCACCGGTGGATGTGTTTGTAAGTGGAGGTCGTTGGTTGTTTGTCTCTAGTCTTTTGAGTGGTTCTCTTTATTGGTTGGATCTCTCTATATCCTAGTTTATTTATCTTGGACTTTTTTGTTGGTTGGTTGCTGGTGTTGTTTGGATGTGGGTTTTTTCCTTCTTGGGTGTTGCTCACTCTAGATTTGTTACCTGCCTTTGGTTCTGGCTCTCTTTTCTAGTGGTCATTTTTGATTTTCTTAGAATGGTTGTTCAGTGGCTGGATGACCTATGGCCTAGTTATTTTCTAATTAGGGTGGTTATTCTTGGTGCTTTCGGTTGTCCATTCTCTCATGAGTTTCACTTTTCTCACCTACTCTTATCATTTTGGGAATTTGCTATGCTATTTGGCATGTGATGATCAGATTGTGGCTTTTGGCATCTGTGTTTATGTGGTTATTGTTTCTGCTGCTAAGAGGGGTTGGGTGCCCTTGAGGGCTATTTGCTACTTTGTTGTAGCTTAGAGAACTATTTTTCTATGGCTCTTTACCCTTACTTTATTTTTGTTCTGGATGAGTTTGAGGATGGATGTAACTAGCTTGTTATATCTTCTAAATATGAGTCTACCCTTCCTCAGATATCGAGGTTTTGGTTTTGGTTTTGTTCGACGGCTGTCAAGACTGGTGGGCTATTTTTTGGCCTTAGGTGATGGTGGTTCTTTTGGGTTTTTGTTTTGCTGTTATTTCTATTTGTTGGATTATATTTGGCCCTAATGGGAATTTTTTTTCTATCATTGGCTACTATCTCTATCTTTCATGATTGGATTCTCCTTTCCTTGGATTAGGATTGGTGGCTACTGACTGTTTTTATCCCCCAGGATATTTTCAAAGTTTGTGACTGGATGATTGTTGTTGGCTTTTTTTACTGATGGTTCTGGGTTTGATGACTTGAATCTTTGGCTGTTAAGGTGGCTTATGGGGTGGTCTTCCTTGTTGGTTTCTTAGATTGGTTGTTCTGGCTAGCTAGGTTGGTTAAAGAAGTATTTATTTTGGTATAATTTTCTTGCTCCTTTGGAGACTATGCTAGGAACCGATTGCTTATCTTTCTATCATTCTTTTCTTCTAATTTCTTCCTGCTAGGATTTTCCATTCAGGGCTGCGATTGAACCTCTCCCTTTTCTTGTTTGGATGTCTACCTTGCTGCCTAACCCTCTTGCTATTAGTCTTACTATTAGATTGGGTATTATTTCTTTGGGCTCTTTGCATGTCCTTTTAATGGAGGATCCTACCACCTTTGTGCTTCCTTTTTCCTTTTTCTTATCTCTATTTAGTGCTTTTTCTCATATTCTGATGTTTGTTCTTAGTTATTTTGTTAGCCATTCTTGGTGGTGACTTTGGTGGTGCTCCCACTAGTCTGGTGCTATCCTGATGGTTTACCTCCTTATCTATTATACTGAACTTAATATCTCTAAGTGTTTGGAGGTTATATTTGTTGTTTAAGTTATATGTGTTTGTAATCATCATCCTAGATAAGAAGCTACAAGAGGTATCGGGCAATGATGGCCTTGATGTTTCCCACTTTTCATCTTTTGGTAGAGCTATATGTAATTGTAACCCTTCAAAGTTTTGGATGCTTTCATATAGTTTTGCTCCTGAGATGATTATAACTAAGAGCCTTTTCTTTATCTTATTCCTTTTATCCGCTCTTACTCTTTTATGCTTGATTAATTATTTGATTATCTACTCATCTCTTTAAAAGCATGTTGCATATCTCTTTAAAGGTTGGAGACTATTGATGGTGGATTTTTCCAAAGGAGTCGAGGAAGTTTGTCATGGACTTTCTTTGTGGATTACTATTTCTATTTTCCTTTGCTTGCTTTCCTTAACTATTGTATTAGTTAGATCTCTTTAGGACTTTTGAGCATTAGCTTAGAGATTTGCTGCCTCTAAGGACTTTGTACCTTTTCTTTGTGGCAATAAAATTTTCCTAATTTTCCTAAAAAAACCCATAAACCCTAAACCTAAAAGCCTATACAATAAAACCCTAAACACTAAACCTAAAAAATCTTAAACCCTAAAATTTAAACCCTAAACACTAAAACCTATAACCCTAAACCTTAAACCCTAAACCCCAAATCCTCAACCCTAAACACTAAACACTAAACCCCAAACCCTAATCCCTAAACCCTAAAAATCTAGAAACCTAAAAACCTAAACCTAATCTAAATAAAACCTAAAAAAATAAACAAAAAACTTAAACCTAAATAAAATAAACTAAAATAAAACCCAAACTAAAACCTAAACCTAAACCTAAACCTAAAAATAAAAAAAAGTAAAAAAAAAGTAAAAACTTAAATAAAATAAAATAAATAAAAACCTAAACTAAACTAAAAAATAAAATAAACCTAAAAATAAAAAAACCTAAATAAAATAAAAACTAAATGTAAAATAAAAATAAAATAAACTTAAAATAAAATAAAATAAAATCCAAATAAAAACCTAAACTTAAAAATAAATAAAAAATAAAACCTAATTCCAAAACTAAAAAAAATTCTAAACTTAAAATAAATAAATAAAATAAACCTAAACTAAAATAAATAAATAAAACTAAACCTGAACATAATATAAACTAAACCTAAACCCTAAACTAAATATAAGGAAATAAACTAAAAATAAACATAAATATAAACTAAAAAATAATATCTAAAAATAAACCTAAAATAAAAACCTAATACCTAAACATAAAATAATAAAATAAAAACCTAAACCTAAGAATACAAAATATAGCCTAAACCTAAAAATAAACCTAAATAATGAACTAAAACAAATAAACCTAAAGGAAATAAACTAAACTAAATAAAAATAAAAGTAAACCTAAATAAAAAGAAAAAATAAAATAAATTAAAAGAAATAAAAATAAACTAAATAAACGTAAACTTACGAGTATACTTAATTTAAAATTTTAATAAAAAAATAAATACAAATAAAAAACAAATAAAAATACCCTAAACCCTAAATGCTAAACCCCAACACCCCAAACCCTAAACCATGAACCCTAAACCCTAAATCCTAAAATCCTACTAAACCCTAAACCCTAAACCCTAAAATTTATAAGCCTAAACCCTAAACCTTAAACCACAAACCCTAAATCCTAAACCTTCAACCCTAAACCCTAAAAACCTAAAAATTTAAACCTAAACTAAATAAAACCTAAAAAAATAAAATAAATAAAACCAAAACTAAAATAAAATAAAATAAAAACATAAACTAAAACCTAAACCTAAAAGAAAATAAAATAAAAAAATAAAAATTATGCACAAATAAAATAAATAAAACCTAAACTAAACTAGAATCTAAAAAACCTAAATAAAATAAAAACTAAAGCTAAAATAAAAATAAAATAAGCCAAAAATAAAATAAAATAAAAACTAAATAAAAGCCTAAACCTAAAAAATAAGTCTAAAAATAAAAAAACTAAAAATAAATAATAAATAAAACCTAAACCCTAAACTAAAAAAAAACCTAAACTTAAAATAAAAATAAAATAAACCTAAACCTAAACTAAAATAAACTAAACTAAAGTAAATAAATCCTAAACCTAAACTTAAAATAAACTAAACCTAAACCTAAACCTAAACTAAATAAAATAAACTAAACTTAAAATAAACCTAAACCAAAACTAAAAAATGAAACCAAAAAATAAACCTAAAATAAATACCTAAAACCTAAACCTAATAAAATAAAATAAAAACCTAAACCTAAACCTAAAAATGAAAAAATAAAATTGAAACCTAAAAAATAAAATAAAAATAAAACTAAACTGAAGAATAAACTTAAACCTAAACTTAAAAAGTAACTTAAAATAAAAAGCTTAACTAAAATAAATAAACCTAAAATAAATAAACTAAACTAAATAAAAATAAAAATAAACCTAAATCAAAATAAAAAAATAAACTAAAGTAAATAATAAATAATCTAAATTAACCTAAACCTATAGTTTACTTAATTTAAAGTAAAATTTAAAAAATAAAAAAATAAAAAATCCTACCCGAAACTCTAAACTCTAAACCCTAACTATACAACCCTTAACCATAAACCATAAAACCATAAACCCTAAACCCTAAACCATAATCCATAAACCCTAAACCCTAAACCTAAACCCTAAAACCTATAACCTTAAACCCCAAACCCTAAATCCTAAACCCTAAAGCTAAACTAAATAAAACCTATAAAATAAAATAAAAAACCTAAACCTAAAAAATAAAAAAATAAATCTAAATCAAAATGATTAATAAAATAAAGAAAAATAAATAAAAAATAAAATAAATAAACATAAACCTAACAATTTACTTAATTTAAAAAAATTTAAAAATTTAAAAATAATAAAAAATTAAAAAAACCCTAACCCTAAACCCTATACCTAAACCATAAACCATAAACCATAAATCCTAAAGCCCAAACCCTTAACACTAAATCCTAAACTCTAAACCCCAAACCCAAAACCCAAAACCCTAAAAAGCTAAATCTAAACTCAATAAAATCTAAAAATAAAATAAATAAATAGAACTAATCCTAAATAAAATAAAAAAATAAAATAAAATAAAAACCTAAACTAAAACCTAAACATAAACCTAAACATAAAATAAAATATAAAATATAAAATAAAATAAAATAAAATAAATAAAAATTTAAATTAAGCTAAAAAAATAAAAGAAACATAAAATTTAAAAAATCTAAAAAAAATAAAAACTAAACATAAAATAAAAATAAAATAACCCTGAAATAAAATAAAATATAAACTAAATAAAAACCTAAACATAAAAAATAAACCTAAAAATAAAAAAATAAAACATAAACCTAAAATAAACAAAATAAAATAAACCTAAACCTAAACTAAAATAAATAAAACCTAAACCTAAAATAAACTAAACCTTAACCCTAAACTAAATAAAATAAAATAAACTAAAAATAAACATAAACCTAAAAAAAAAATAATACCTAAAAAAGCCTATAATAAATACCTAAAACCTAAACATAGAAAAATAAAATTAAAACCTAAACTTGAACCTAAGAAAAATATAACCTAAACCTAAAAAAATAAAATAAAAATAAACTAAACAAAATAAAACCTAAACCTAAACCTAAAAAAATCAACTAAAGTAAATAAACCTAAAATAAATAAACTAAACTAAATAAAAAATAAAATAAACCAAAAAAAATAAAATTAAACCTAAAAAACCTAAACCTAAACTAATTAAAACATATAATTAAACTAAATAAAAAAAACCTAAACCTAAAAATAAAATAAAATAAACTAATAAAAATAAAAACCTAAACTAAAATCTAAACCTAAACCTAAAAATAAAATAAAATAAACTAATAAAAATACACTAAACTAAAATAAATAATAACCTAAACTAAATTAAAATATAAAATAAAAACTAAATGTAAAGTAAATATAAAATTAAATTAAAATAAACCTAAAATAAAATTAAATAAAAACTGAATAAAAACATAAACCTTAAAAAATAAACCTAAAATAAATAAAAAATAAAATCTAAACCCTAAACTTAAAATAAAAATAAAATAAACCTAAACCTAAACAAAAATAAACTAAATAAAACATAATCCTAAACCTAAACCTAAATATAAACTAAATAAAATAAAATAAACTAAAAGTAAATCTCAACCTAAACTAAAAAAAAAAACCTAAAAATAAACCTAAAATAAAAACCTGAAACCTAAACCTAAAGAAAATAAAATAAAAACCTATAGCTAAACCTAAAAATCAAAAATAAAACCTAAACCTAAAAAATAAAATCAAAATAAAACTCAACTAAAAAATAAACTTAAACATAAATCTAAAAAAATAAACTAAAATAAATAAACCTAAAATAAATAAACTAAACTAAATAAAAACAAAAAATAAACATAAATAAAAATAAATAATAAATAAACAAAATAAACATAAACCTACCGGTTTGCTTAATTTATAAAAAAAGACCATAAACCCTAAACTTAAAACCCTAAATTCTAAACCTAAACATAAACCTCCTAAACTAACTAATAAACCATAAACTAACCTAAACCCTAAACCTAAACCTAAACTAACCCAATTTAAACCTAAACCTAAAGCCTAAACTCTAAATCAAGCTAACTAAACCCTAAACCCTAAACCCTAAACCCTAAACGCTAAATCCTAAACCTTAAACCCTAACCCTAAATCATAAATCCTAACCATTAAAACCCTAAACTCTAAATCCTAACCCTAAACCCTTAACCCTAAAGCATAAACCATAAAATCCTAAACCCAAAACCTTAAATCTTAAACCCTAAACCCTAACCCTAAACCCCAAACCCAAAACCTAAACCAAAAGTAACTAAATTAATTTAAAAATAAACCTAAACCCTTAAACCTAATAAACTTAAATAATAAGAATGGGCAGAACCTTGATGGTAGGAACATCACCATCAACCAGGCTCAATCTAGATCTTACAGTGGAGGTGAAGGCGGTGGTGGTGATTATCGTAGTGGTGGGGGATCTAGAAGTACTGGTGGATATGGAGGTGGTGGTTAAGGAGGTGGGAGGAGCGACGGAGGTTCTAGTCATGGTGGAGGCGGAGGGAGAGATCAAGGATATAATGGTGGATCTTGCCACTCGAGAGGTCGGGGTGGTTTTGATGGGAACTGATGAAACTGAAGAATGACCGATCCAATATTCTACTTATGAAACTGTGTCTTTATAGTAGAGATAGTTCTAGTTATCTAGGGTTTTTGATTTGCTCTATGCTTGCTCATTTTTGATCTATGTCGTTGCTTGTGTGTTAGAAAACTTGGTGCGTTAATTGGTTGATGAAATCAAAAGGAAGCAATGTTGAATCTGAATTTGTTCTAAGTTAAAAAAAACCAAAAATGCTAACTTAAACCCTAGACCTAAAACCTAAACCTTAAACCCTGAAAACCCTAAACCTTAAACCCTAAACCCTAAAACCCTAAACTCTAAATCGTAAACCCTAAAACATAAACCCTAAATCTTAAACCCTAAACCCCAAACCCTAAACCCTAAACTCTCAACTAAGTCTAAACCCTAAACCCTAAAAAGCTACAAACCTAAGCCTAAACTAAATAAAACCTAAAAATAAAATAAATAACAAAACATAAACCTAAATAAAATAAAATTAAAAAATAAAATAAAACATGAACTAAAACTTAAACCTAAACCTAAAACTATACTTAAACCTAAAAAGAAAATAAAATAAAAATAAAACTAAACTAAACAAAATAAAATAAATAAAAAATAAACTAAAATAAAAACTAAAGAAAAGTAAAAGTAAAGTAAAATTAAAATAAAATAAACCTAAAATAAAATAAAATAAAACTAAATAAAACCTATACCTAAAAAATAAACCACAAAAATAAATAAAATAAACCTAAACTAAACTAAAAAAAGAAACCTAAACCTAAAATAAAAATAAAATAAACCTAAACCTAAATTAAATAAACTAAACTAAAATAAATAAAACCTAAACGTAAACCAAAAATAAACTAAACCTAAACACTAAATAAAATAAAATAAACTAAAAGTAAACCTAAACCTAAACAAAAAAACAAAACAAAAAAATAAACCTAAAATCTAAACCTAAAAAAATAAAATAAAAATGTAAGCTTAAATAATAAAATTAAAATAAAACTAAATTTAAAAATAAGCTTAAATCTAAACTAAAGCCTAAAAAATAACTTAAAATAAAAAATCAAAACTAAAATAAATAAACTAAACTAAATAAAAATAGAAATAAACTTAAATAAAAATAAAAAAATAAACTAAACTAAAATAATAAATAAAATAAAATAAAATAAAGAGTAAACCTAAACTCGGGTTTCTTCGTTTAAAAAAATAAATAAATAAAAAAAGAAACCACAACCATAAACATACCCTGGACTACAACCAAGCACCATAAACCTTCCAAAACCCAAAACCACATGACACTAGGCCCACCTACCTACACCCTAAACCCTAAGGCCACAACCTAAACCTATGACCCTACTGCCCTAAACCCTAAACCCTAAAACCTTAAAAATATGAACCTAAACTAAATAAAATCTAAAACTAAAATAAATAAAAAAAACCTAACCCTAAATAAAATAAAAACCTAAACTAAAACCTAAACTTAAACTTAAACCTAAACCTTAACGTGAGCTAAAAGTAAAAAATAAATCTAAACTAAAATTAAATAAATAAAACTAAACTAAGATAAGATAAACCTAAAAATAAAACACTAAATAAAATTAAAACTAAAGCGTAAAATAAAATAAAATAAAATGGAACTAAATAAAATTTAAACCTAAAAAGAAACATGAAGATAACTAAAATGAAAACCTAAACCACTAAACTAGATAAAATATAAACCTAAAGTAAATAGATCAAAATCAACCTAAACTAAAATAAACTTAATTAAAATAAATAAAACCTAAACTAAAACCTAAACTAAACTAAACTTAAACCTGAACCTAAACTAAATAAAATAAAATTAAAAATAAACCTAAAATAAAAACCTAAAACCTAAACTTAAAAAAATAAAATAAAAACCTAAACCTAAACCTAAAAATTAAAAATAAAACTTAAATGTAAAAACTAAAATAAAAATTAAACTCAACTAAGAAATAAACCTAAACCTAAAAAATAATTTAAAAGAAAAAACCTAAACTAATATAAATAAACAAAAAATAAATAAACTAAACTAAATAAACTAAAAAATAAACCTAAATAAAATAAAAATAAAATAAACTAAAATAAATGAATTAAACTAAATGAAGCCTAAACTTCTGGTTTGTTTTGTTAAAAAACCTAAACCCTAAACCCCAAACCTAAAACCCTAAACTCCCTAAATAACCCACAGCCCAAAACCTAAACTACTGACCACAAATCTTAAATGAGCCACAAATGGGCCTAGGGTGAAATCTGGGTCCTAGGCCCTCAGCAAGACCCCTAAAGCCCCACACAAGGCCCTAAACCCTACTAACCCAAACCCTAATCCCCACCCTGAGCTGGGCCTAAACCACTAAAACCTAAAGCCTCTCAGGCTGATGCCACTGTGCCATAACTAAAACTAAAACCTGAGTTGATTAAATAAAATAATAAATAAATAAACCAAAACCTAAATAAAATAAAATAAAATAAAATAAAAACTTAAACCTAAACCTAAAAAAACAAAAATAAACTAAATTAAAAACTTAAACTAAACTAGAAAAATAAAATAAACCTAAGAATAAAAAACTTAATAAAATAAAAATAAAATAAACCTAAAACAAAATAAAATAAACACTAAATAAAAACCTAAAACCTAAAAAAAAATAAATAAAATAAAAATAAACTAAACCTAAAATAAAATAAAATAAACCTAAATAAACTTAAACCTAAAATAAATAAAACTAAACCTAAAATAAACTAAACCTAAACTACTAGATAAAATAAAATAAAGTAAAAATAAACCTAAACTTAAACTTAAATACAAAACCTAAAATGAAACCTAAAACCTAAACCTAAGAAAATAAAATAAAAACCTAAACTTAAACCTAAAAATAAAAATAAAAATCGAAACCAAAAAAATAAAATAAAAATAAAACTTAACTAAAAAATAAACCTAAACCAAAAAATAAAAAATAAACTAAATAAAATAAATAAACCTAAATAAAAATAAAAATTAGACTAAACTCAAATAGATAAAAAAATAAACTAAATAAACTAAATAAACCTTAACCTACTAGTTTACTTAATATTTTTTAAGAAAACCCTAAACCCTAAATCCTAAACCTTAAATCCCTAAACCCTAAACCCTAAACTCTAAACCCTAAACCTAAATCCTAAAACCTAAAACCCTAAACCATAAATCCTAAATCCCAAACCCTAAACACTAAACTCTAAACCCTAAACTAACCCTTAACCCTAAACCCTAAACTAATTATAAACCCAAAGAATGGGTAGAACCTTGACAGCGGGATCATCATCGTTAACTAGGCTTAGTCAAGATTTGATAGTGGAGGTGAAGGCGGAGGTGGTGGTTATTGCAGTGGTGGTGGGGGATATAGAGGTGATGGTGGATATGGAGGTGTTGGTTGGAGCAGAGGTGGTTATGGAGATGGGAGGAGCGATGGAGGTTACAACCATGGTGATGGTGGAGGGAGAGATCGCAGATATGATGAAGGATCCTGGTACTCAAGAGGTGGGGTTGGTTTTGATGGGAACTGGTGAAATTAAAGAACGGTTGATCCGATCTACTGCTTATGGAACTGTCCTTCTAGTAGACATAATTTTACTTATCTAGGGTTTTTGATTTGGTCTATGAGAACACATTTTTTTATCTATGTCGTCCCTTGTGTCTTAGAAAACTTGAGGTGCGACTTGGTTGATGAAATTGAAAAGAAAAAATGTCGAATCTAAATTTGTTCTCTATTAAAAAAAATCTTAAACCCTAAACTAAAACTTAAGCCCAAAACCTAAAAAATAAACCCTAAACTGTAAACCCTAAACCCTCAAACCCTAAACCCTAAACCATAAACCCTAAAAAGCTAAAAACCTAAACCTAAACTAAATAAAATCTAAAAATAAAATAAATTAAAAAAACCTAAACCAAAATAAAATAAAAAAATTAAATTAAATAAAATCATAAACTAAAACCTAAACCTAAACCTAAACATAAACATAAACCTAAAAAGATAATAAAATAAAATAAAAAACTAAACTAAAATTAAATAAATAAAAGCTAAACTAAACTAAAAAAAAAAATTAAAAACCAAAATAAATGAAAAAATTAAACCTAAAGTAAAAATAAAATAAACCTAAATTAAATAAAATAAAAACCTAACCCTCAAAAATAAACCTAAAGAAAAATAAAAAATAAAACCTAAACCCTAAACAAAAAAACTAAACATAAAATAAAAATTAAATAAAAATAAAATTAACTTAAACTAAAACTAAAATAAACTAAACTGAAATAAAGAAACCCTAAACTTAAATCTAAAATAAACTAAACCTACACCAAAACCTAAACTAAATAAAATAAAATAAACTAAAAATAAACCTAAACCTAAAATTAAAAATAAAACCTAAAAATAAATCTAAAAAAGACCTAAACCTAAACCTAAAAAATAAAATAAAAAATAAATCTAAACTTAAATATAATAAATAAAACCTAAACTTAAAAAATAAAATGCAACTAAAAATAAACTTAAACATAAAAAATAAACTAAAATAAAAAATACCTAAACTAAAATAAATAACCCTAAAATTAAATAAACTAAACTAATTAAAACATAAACCAAAACCAAAACCTACACTAAATAAAATAAAATAAACTAAAAATAAACCAAAATCTAAATTTCAAAATAAAACCTAAAAATAAACCTAAAATTAAAACCTAAACTTAAACCTAAAAAAATAAAATAAAAACCTAAACCTAAACCAAAAAAATAAAAATAAAAATAAAACCTAAACCTAAACCTAAAAGAAAAATAAACCTAAAAAATAAAACTCACTAAAATAAACCTAAACTAAGAATAAACTAAAATAAAACCTAAACTAAGATAAATAAATAAACTAAATAAATAAATAAATAATATAAAAATAAAATAAAGTCATAAATAAATAAACTAAATAAACCAAAACTTACCATTTTACTTAATATAAAAAAAACCCTAAAACCTAAAACCTAAACCCTAAAACTAACTATAAACCCTAAACCCTAAACCTACAACACTAAACCTACCACCATAAACCCTAAACCCTAATCCCTAAAACTCTAAACCATAAACCCTAAACCTTAAACCTTAAAGCCTAAAGCCTAAACCTTAAACCCTAAACCCTAAAATGATAAACCCTAAACACTAAATCCCTAAACCCTAAGCCCTAAACCCTAAACCCTAAACCCTAAACCCTAAAACCTACTAGCCCTAAACCCCAAACCTAAACCCTAAACCTAACTCAAACCTAAACCCACAAACCCAACCCTAACCAAACCCAACCTTAATCTCTAAGAATGGGCAGAACCTTGATGGCAAGAACATCACCATCAACTAGGCTCAATCTAGATTTGGTTATGGAGGTAATGATTATCTCAGTAGTGGTCGGGGATTTGGAGGTGCTAGTTGATACAGAGGTGGTGGTCGGTGCAGTGGTGGTTATGGAGATGAGAGGAGCGATTGAGGTTATAGCCGTGGTGGTGGCGGAGGGGGACATCATGGATATGATGGAAAATCCCACTACTTGAGAGGTAGGGGTGGTTCGATGAGCTGGAGAAAAAAAATCAATCTCGATTATGGCTGTGTCTTTTCTGTAAAGATGGTTCTACTTATCTAGGGTTTTTTTATTTGCTCTATGGGTGCTCATTTTTATCTATGTCATAAACGTCTTAGAAAACTTGGGGTGCTACTTGGTTGATGAAATAAAAAAGAAGAAATGTTGAATTTGAATTTTTTCTCTATTAAAATAAAAATAAACCTTAGACCCTAAATCATAAACCATAAACCCTAAACCCTGAATCCCAAAAACCATAAACCCTAAACCTACAACCCTAAACCCTAAACCTAAACCCCTAAACTAAACCCCCCCAAACCCTAAAACTTAAAACCCTAAAACCCAAACCCAAAACCACCCAAACCCTAAAATAACCCAAACCATAAACCCCCAAACCCCCAAACCCTAAAAAACTAACCCTAAGCCTAAACCACTAACTCTAAGAATGTGTAGAACCTTGACAGCAAGAACATCACTATCAACTAGGCTTAATCTAGATCTAGTGGTGGAGCCAAAGGCGGAGGTGGCAGTTATCACAGCAGTGGTAGGGGATATAGAGGTGCTGAAGGATATGGAGGTGGTGGTCAGTGTAGTGGTGGTTATGGAGGTGGGAGGAACGATGGAGGTTATAGCCGTGGTGGTGGCAGTGGGAGAGATTTAGGTTATGATGGCAGATCTCGCTACTCAAGAGGCAGGGGTGATTCTGATGGGAAATGGAGAAACTTAAGAATGGCCGATCCGATCTGCTACTTATGGAACAATGTCTTTATAGTAGATACGGTTCTACTTGTCTAGACTTTTTGATTTGCTCTTTGTGAGCTCATTTTTTATCTATGTCATTGCTTATTTCTTAAAAACCTTAGGGTGCTAGTTGGTTGATGAAATTGAAGAAATGTGGAATCTAAATTTATTCTTTGTTAAAAAATACCTTAAACCCTAAACCCTAAACTAAAATGTAAACCTTATACCTAAAATCTAAACTTTAAACCCTAAAAACTATAAACCCAAACCCTAAACACTAAACCCTGAACCCTAAACATTAAAACCTAAACCTAAACCTAAAACCATAAATCCTAAACCCTAAACTATAAACCCTAAAACCATAAACCCTAACCCCTAAAACCTACAACCCTAAATCCTAAACCCTAAACCCTAAACTAACCCAAGACTCTAAAACCTAAACTAACCTAAACCCTAACCTTAAACCTTAAACCCTAAACCTTGAATAAAGAAGTCATTAAGAGTAGATCTAAAGAATGATATAATCCTAACATAGTTATAGTAATTAAAGTAAATGTCCTCAAGAGACTTTCCCTTGACTATTAGAGATTTGAATAACCTAAATCATATTATAATACCATATATTATAGTATAATGTAGCATCATATATTTAAGCATAGTGATGTGTTTTGGATGTTATAAGATGTTTTGAAATGTTTTAGTATATTATGGTATTATGACATAGTCATATTAATGTAAATCATAAAAATATTGATCTAATAAATTAGATGATGAAAATTGTTTAAATTTGAAGTGGGAATTAGGTTGTAGTACCAAATACTATGCCACTTGTAGTCTAAAAGGTAAGATTTTATGTTCAAAATAAATATTTTATGTTGTAGCATAGTATATCATCATATATCATAATATATTATTCTATGCATTTTAAATTCTTTTACCATTTTATAATCATGCAGTCGAGCCTACACTAGCATTATTTATAAAAATGTTGATTTAGACTTTAAAATGGTGGAATTTGGCCAAATTCATTCTAAGTAGAGCATGACATAATAATACATTATTTTAATTCAAAATATGTAAGTGATATGACTAAAATATATAGTTTTTTATTGTTTAGACTAATTTTATGATTTTTTATCTTAAGTATTCCCTTGTGATGTGATATGCAATCTGAAAATAATATAATATGTTATAGTGTATTATAATATAGGATGCCATAACATAGTGTAGCATCATGCAATATAGCATACTATTGCGTATTACTTCTTATTGTTTAGCATATTTTAGTTTGTTATAATATGATGTAGAAGAGTTTGTACTAATTTCATAAAAATCTTGATTTATAGGCGAGATGATGGGATTTGGCCAAATTTAAGGCTAGCTATAGGGAACATCATTGGGGTTTTTGCTATGGTGTGTCATTTATAGGCTAAAAGAAATAAATAAAAAAACCTAAACTAAACTAAAAAAATAAAAAACCTAAATAAAAAAAACTAAACCTAAAATAAAAATAAAATAAACATAAAATACAATAAAATAAAAACTAAAAAAAAACCTAAACCTAAAAATAAAACCTAAAAAAATAAAAAAATAAAACTAAACCCTAAATTAAAAAAAAAAACTTAATCCTAAAATAAAAATAAAATAAACCTAAACCTAAACTAAAATAAATAAAACCTAAACATAAACCTAAACCCCAAATAAAATAAAATAAACTAAAAATAAACCTAAACCTAAACTAAAAAATAAAACCAAGAGGTAAACCTAAAATAAAAACCTAAAACCTAAACCAAAAAATACAATAAAAACCTAAACTTAGACCAAAAAATAAAAAATAAAACCTAAATCTAAAAAATAAAATAAAAGTTAAACAACTAAAAAAAAACTAAAAAAACTAAACCTAAAATATAAACTAAAATAAAACTAAACTATAATAAATAAACCTAAAATAAATCAACTAAAACTAAATAAAAAACCTAAATAAAAAATAAAAATAAACATAAAATAAAAAATAAATTAAATAAACCTAAACCCAGGTTTACTTAATTTAAAATAATAATAAAAATAATAAATAACCCTAACCCCAAACCCTAAATGCTAAAACTAACCCTAAACCCTAACCCTAAACCCTAAACTCTAAACCTTAAACTTACAACCCTAAACCTTAAACCCTAAATCTTATACCCTAAAACCCTAAACCCTGAACCCTAAACCCTAAACCCAAAACATTAAACCCTAAACCCTAAAAACCTGAAAACCTAAACCTCAACTAAATAAAACTTAAAAATAAAATAAATAAATAAACCTAAACATAAATAAAATAAAATAAAATAAAATAAAAACTTAAACTAAAACCTAAACCTAAACCTAAAAATAAAAAATTTAAAAAATAAAAATTAAAATAAAATAAAATTAATAAAAACCTGAACTAAACTAAAAAGCCAAATAAACCTAAAAAGTGAAATCCTAAATAAAATAAAGATTAAACCTAAAATAAAAATAAAATAAATAAAATAAAATAAAATAAAATAAAAACTCAATAAAAACCAAAACCTAAACAATAAATCAAAAAAATAAAACCTAAAAAAAATATAAAACCTAAAACCTAAATTAAAAAAACCTAAACCCATATACTAAAATAAACTAAACTAAAATAAATAAAACCCAAATGAAAACCTAAAATAAACTAAACCTAAACCTAAACTAAATAAATTAAAATAAACTAAAAATAAACAAAACCTAAACTAAAAAATAAAACCTAAAAATAAACTAAAAGAAAACCCTAAAACCAAAACCTAAAAAATAAAACCTAAAACCTAAACCTAAAAAAGCACGTTAACCTAAACCTAAAAATAATAAATAAAACCTAAACCTAATCATAGAAAATAAAGAAAAATAAATAAACTAAAATAAATAAACTAAACTAAATAAAAAAAATAAACCTAAATAAAAATAAAAAACTAAAATAAATAAAATAAACAAAATAAATTAAACAAACTTGAACCTACCCATTTACTTATTTACCAAAAAAACCCTAATAACCACCTAACCCTGACCATGGCTGATCATAATCCTGACTAAACCCTGGACTGATGTTTGACCCCAAACCATAAACACTAAACCTAAACCCACTACACCCTACACTGACCTAAACCCTAAACCATACTCCACCCTAAACACCTAAACCTAAAGTTTCCCCAAACCTGACCCTAAAACTCTACTCACCAAACCACCACCACCCTAAAGGCTAAACCTGGACTAGGCTCACAGGCAAACTAAACCCCAGGCCCTCACTAAACCCTAAAACCATAAACCATCCATAAACCCTTATCCTAAATCATAAACCTAAAACCTAAACCTAAACTAAATAAACCTAATAATAAAATAAATTAAACCTAAACTAAATAGAAATAAAATAAATAAAATAAAACCTAAACTAAAACCTAAACCTAAACCTAATAAAATAAAATAAAATAAAATAAACAAAATAAAATAAATAACCTAAAACTAATTAAAAATAAAATAAACCTGGAATAAAACCTAAATAAAATAAAAACTCAAAGTAATATAATAGCAAAATAAACCTAAAATAGAATAAATTAAAGACTAAATAAAAACCTAAACTTAAAAAATAAACCTTAAAATAAAACCTAAAATTAAATAAAAAATAAAACCTAAACCCTGAACTAAAAAAACCTAAACCTAAACTAAAAATAAAATAAAGAAAATAAAATAAACCTAAACCTAAACCTAAACTAAAATATATTAAACTAAATTAAATAAAACCTAAACCTAAAATAAACTAAACATAAACTAAATAAAATAAAATAAACTAAAAATAAGCCAAAACCTAAACTTAAAAATAAAACCTTAAAATAAATCTAAAATAAAAACCCAAAACCTAAACCTAAAAAAATGAACTAAACTCCTAAATCAAAACCTAAAAATAAAAAATAAAACCTAAAACTAAAAACTAAATAAAAGTTAAACTCAACTAAAAAAACTTAAACCTAAAAATAAATTGAAATAAAAACCCAAACTAAAGAAATAAACTAAAATAAATAAACTAAACTAAATAAAAAAAACTTAAATAACAATAATAAATAAAATAAACTAAAATAATAAAAAATAAATAAATAAATTAAATGAGCCTAAACTCTGGTTTTTTTTTTTTAAAACCCTAAACTCTTCCTGATCTCCCTACCCAACCACCCTACCCTACCACACAAACTGACCTGCAACTCTACTAAACCCTAAAAACTAAACCCTAAATCAGAGCCCTAAACTCCTTACCACAAACCCACACCAACCCTGAGCCCTAAATCTGAAACAAACTGAGTAACCCCAAAAACCTAAACCCCACTGCCTGCACCATAATTCCTAAACCCAGACCCTCCTTACCCTAAACTTCCTACCACTTTAACCTGACCTAAATCTTACCTTAAACCTACAAACTAATCTGATCCAACTGAACCTAAACCTTAAACCCTAAACCTAAAGGCTAAAATTACCATAGCTCAAAACCTAAACCACTAAACCCTAAACCTAAACCTAAATCCTAACCAACCCTAACATTAAATCATGGTAACCTTAATCCTACACTAAACCACCTAAACTTAAATAAAATAAATAAATAAATATAACCTAAACCTAAATAAAAAGTAAAATAAAATAAAAAAATAAACTAAAATAAAATAAATAAAAAAATAAACAAGATTAAAACATAAAAAAACAAAATACAATAAAATTAAAAAATAAAATAAACTAAAATGAAAACTAAGTAAAACCTAAACTAAAAAATAAACCTTAAACCCTAAATCCTAAACCCTAAATCCTAAATCATAAATCATAAAACTAACCCTAAACCTATAATCCTAAATCTATAACCCTAAACCCTATAACCATAAACCCTAAATCATAAATGCTAAACCCTAAAACCCCAAACACTAAACCCTAAACCTTAAAACCTACAATGCTAAACCCTAAACCCTAAAACCTACAACGCTAAACCCTAAACCCCAAATCATAAATCCTAAACCCTAAACCCTAAGAATTGGAAAAACTTTGGCGGCAAGAACATCACCATCAAGTAGGCTCAGCCAAGATTTGGTAGTTGAGGCGAAGGCGGAGGCGGTAGTTATCGTAGTGGTGGTGGGGAATCTCGAGGTGATGGTGGATATGCAGATGGTGGTCAAAGCAATGGTGGTTATGGAGAATGAGCAATAGAGGTTACAACTGTGTGGTGGCTGAGGAAGAGATCGGGGATATGATGGCGGATCCCGCTACTCGAGAGGAGTGGTTCGATGGAAGGAGAAACTAAGAATGATCCGATCTACTTATGGAACTAGGTCTTTATAGTATAGATAGTTCTACTTATCTAGGGTTTTTGATTTGCTCTATGGGTGCTCATTTTTTTATCAATGTCATTGTTTGTGTCTTAGAAAACATGGGGTGCTACTTGGTTAATGAAATAGAAAAGTAGAAATGTCAAATCTAAATTTTTTCTCTGTTAAAAAAACCTTAATCCCTAAACTCTAAACCCTAAATTAAAACTTAAATCCTAAACCTAAAACCTAAACCTAAGCCTAAACAAAACCCTAAACCCCAAACCCTAAACCCTAAAACCTAAACCTAAATGTTAAACCTAAACCCTAAACCCACAAAACCTACAACCATAAACACCTAAACCTTAGAAGCACTAAACCCCAAACCCAAATCTAAACTAAATGGGACAAAACCCTAAATCTGGCCCAACCCAAAGCATGAAACCCTAAACTAACTAACTATACCCAAACCTAAACTATCCCTAATCCTAAACCTTGAATAAGATGTCATTAGGAATAGATCTAAAGAATGACCTAATCTAACATATACTTATGGTAGCTAAAGAAAGTGTCTTCAAGAGACTTTCCCTTAGTATTAGAGATTTGAATACCCTAATATAGTGTATTAATTCACACTATAATATGTTTAGCATGATATTGTATAGTTAGTTTGAGCTTGCACCATCACAAATCATAAAATGTTGATTACAATGTTAAGATGATGTAATTTGAACGAATACATTATTAGGCTTTTGGTTGAAGTATTAAAGGTGTGAATAAGAGAAGAACTAAGATTTGATGAGAATTCCATGTCAATGATATGGAGGGAGATCTGCTAGGGGATCATACATGCATTGGACATGACATGTGAGGGGTCTATGTCGAGGGCATAAAAGAAGAAAATCTACTAGGGATAAGGTTTGAATTTGATTTGAATATATGATTTGTGGAAAGAAGATCCACTAAGAATAAGAATCTATAATCCACCAAGAATTAAGATCAAATCAACTTTTATTTATTTTATTTTAATTGATGTGGAGGTACATATGCTAAAGATTTGGGCTCGAGTCTACTAGGGATCAGTATATGAACCTTCCACTAAGTAAGCAGGTTTGGGCTATCCACTGGGGATTGAGATTTGAGTTTGATTTCATAGATTTATTTGGGATGTATGTGTTGGGAATAAGAGTTTGGTTGGATTTCTCTGATTTAGACTCTACTATGGGAATTGGCAATTTGGCTCCACTAGGGAGGTTGGTTTTGAATTAGATTTTTTTTCTTAACTTATTTATATATGATTTGGGGCACCACTGTGGAGAAGGGTATGATTTAACTTCGCTGGGGAAAATCATATTAGGTTTAATTTAATCTGAGTTAATCTATGGACCCTGTCAGTGAGCAATGAACCCACTAAGAAGGGGCTATATCAACTTTGACCTACCTTAAGTTTACAAATCTAAAGGGATAGTCTACCGGCTGTGGGGTAGAACTAACCACCCTAAGGGGTTGCCTTTTGGTGTGCAACGGCTATGCTAGGAAGAAGGTTTAGCAAAATTGCATCTTCCAAAGTGAGGAACAACTGCTAGGGTGGCTTGCTGGATGCACAACAAATTGAATCTAGGGGACTCGTGAATGCCACTAGACTTATGTCAACTCAAAGTAGTTAGTAAGTAATTTATCTTAATTTCATGTGATTTAATATGGTTTATTTGGTTTAGTTTGATTTTGAATTAAGGACATATCTTTGGGGATGTGCTCGATCAAATTTGATAGATTTAATTTATGGACCATGTGGTGTGATGGACCCATTTAGAAGGGATATATCAAACTTGTCTTATCTCGATTTACAAATCCAAAGGGATAGTCTACTAGCCATGGGGTAGAACTAGCCAACCTAAGGGTTGTCTTTTGGTGTGCTATGCTAGGAAGAAGGAGTAGCATACTTATATCTTCTAAAGTAAGGAACAACTGCTAGGGTGTCCTATTGGTAGCACAATAAATAGAACTTGACAATGGTATGCCCAAATAATGGTATGAAACAACAACTTTCTGAACTAATCATCGATAGTCATCATCATCGATAGTCATTGACAACTTTCCAGTTGGAAAAGTAGTCAGTAGTAACTAAGATGAATCGATGACCCTTGAAAGAAGGAGGATCAATCAGACCCACAATGTCAGCACCTGAACTCTCGAATGGCCATGAGGCCAATGTAGGATGTAGAATGTTGAGTGGTTGGTGTAGGACTACACTGTGTATTTGACATTGGTGGCATCCCCTAGGCATATCCATGCAATCTTTGATCATCAATGACCAATAGCATTCTAGTCTCTTGATCTTGGCTTTCATCTTTGGACGGTGGTTGGCTCCACATAATCACAGTGTACCTCGATCCGATCTTATGGGCTTCATTCTTGTCTAAACAAAACCACATATGATCGAAAGACCATCGGTATAAGACACCATCCACAAGAGTGTAAGAAAGTGCTCTATTTCATCGATAGGCTTGGGACTTCTCTTGAGGTAGTTTGCCTTTATTTTGGTAATCCATGAATGTTTGGCTCCAATCTAACTCCTCATCCTTCTTGGCAATGGAAACCTCCCCTTCAAGAGAGTACTTTTTGATGAGTTCAATATAAATAAGGGATAATACTTGTCTATTCTGGACCTTTATTGATATGGACTCATCCTCGGAATCAACTCTTTGATAAGCTTGGCTAAAGCATACACTATGATGTTCTCTCCTTGAGGAATCTTAAAAATGGTATCCTCTAAGATTTGGGCTAACAACTCTATGATGTACTTGTGGTAGTGATGGAGCTTGGGCTTTATAACTTTATAAGACCTAGCGATTTGGTTGATTGTTAGCTGAGAATCCCCAAAGATGTTGATGTTATGGATGCTTAGTGAAACAGCTAACTCTTGACTGACAATCATAGCCTCATATTTAGCTTCATTTTTGGAGCAAGGATTGGACACATGATATAAGAATCTCATCACACTGTGGTCCAGAGTTAAGAGAACTATTCCTATCCCTATCTTTCTTAGAATAGTAGATTGTGATTCTTCTCCCCTATGAGGGGAAGTCGCACCATCAAAGTACATCTCCCAGTAGTGAATGCTAGTATCCCCTAACTTCATGATTTGTTCATCAGGGAGATAATCACTAAGTGGAGAGTCAGCAAGATGTGGGTGTGCTCTTTGGAAATCCACTAGTGCTTGTCCTTTCACTGCATGAAGGCGTATGAAGGTAATGTCAAACTATGAGAGGATCATGGACCATTGTGCCAACCATCCAAATAATGTCAATCGTGTCATGAGATACTATAGTGGATTGATCATAGAGATTAGGTTCACCATATGAGAAATCATGAAGTGCTGTAACTTTTGGGATGCGAAGATTAAAGCTAGGTTATGCTTTTCATTGGGTGGATAATTAGCCTCATTAGAAGGATTAGAGTGCATCATTTTAGTAGAGTGTAAATATGTGAGTCTTACGGGATGAAACTAGAACCGATGGTGTCACAAGGTAATGTTTTATTTCTTTGAAGGCATGCTCACACTTATCATCCCACTTGAACTTGGCATCCTTTTTGACAAGAGCTGAGAATGGCTAAAATCTTTCATGATAGGTTGGATATATAACATCTTATATATGCCAACCACCCTTAGTATGATCTGAGATGAGTTACACTTTTAGGAGGTGGAATTTCTAATATCGCCTTGATCTTCTCTGGATCAATTTTGATTCCCTGGTGTCAAACAACAAATCCAAGGAATTTCCCTAAAGCTATTTCGAATGCACACTTCAGGGGGTTCATTTTGAGATTAAATTGTCTTAACTATTTGAAAACTACTCTTAGGTCAAAGAGATGGTCTTCCTTTTCTCTACTTTTGATCACAAGATCATCGATATAGCACTCAACTTGATGATGAATGAGTTTATCAAAGATTTGAGTCATAGCCCACTGGTATGTAGCATGGAATTTTTAAGGCTGAAAGGCATGATCTTATAGCAATAAATTCTTATCGGGGTTCCAAAAGTAGTGTTTCTTTCATCTTGAGGGGCCATCTTTATTTGGTTATATCTAGATGAGCCATCCTGAAAGAGAAGACTGCATGAGATGAGGTAATGTCCACCATCACTCCAGGATTGGTAGTGGAAATTCATCTTTTGTACATGTCTAATTTAAATCCTTAAAATCAATGCATATGTGAATTTTGGTCATTCTTTTTCTTAATTGGGATGACACTAGCTAACAATGTAGGTATTTTTATTCTCAAATGAAACTAGCATCGATCAATTTCTTGACTTCAAAATGACATGTTATTCTATGACTAATCACATGCATCTGAGAGCTTTCTAGATAGGGTTAGCAGTAGGCTCTATGGATTACTATGTCAGGAGCCAATCCAGGCATCTCTTCATAACTCAGTGTGAAACAGTCTTTAAACTCATTCAATAGCCTAACTAAGTCATTGGTTTCAATTTCATTCAATAAAGAACGATGTACATAAGGCTTGAATCTTCTTTAGTTCCTAAGTTGATTTCCTTGAGCACATCGATGGCTGAGTTGATCTCTTCTTAAAAATTTTGTGGTGGGTCTTTGATTTCAAAGTCATCTCGATCATCTAAAGTTTCTAAGCATAGCTCATCATATGAGTTAATGTGATTTTAAAAGAACCAATCATATTCCAAATGATTGGTTATGACTAAGCAATAATTGTCATCATAGACTGGACCCACTGTACCAAATCCTAGTCCTAGTCTTAATTGAGAGCTTTTACATTTATTCTTCCATATTCTTTCGAAGTAGTCTGACCTGTGATTCAACCGAATATATGGGATTAACCCTTTCTTTTTAAAATTATGAGCATAAGGCAAGTACCAATCAAAAGATAATTCTATTAAATCTTTATATGAATCATCCTCAAGTTCTACATCAACTTCTTGACTTGAGGATGATGCTCCCAGAAAAAACCTCCGAGTCTTCACACCTATGGATGACTTAGGGGCTTCCTTAATTACCAAACTCTCAGCTTTTTGAGAGGAAAGTAGGGTTAGTGCTAAGGTTTTCAACTAATGCCTAACTATTTCACATATAGACGTAGATACACTTACACTTTGCTTTGGAGCCCAGTCTTCATTGTTATCTAGCTCAAGTGTAACCTCCAAGGGAATCTACTAATGAGAAGAGCTGGCTAGTTTTCTAACCATATAAGACTCATCATATGAACTAGATTCTAAGTCTATATGGATAATGAGTGTGCTCCTGGTAGCTGGGACATATCTTTTATTGGGTGACCAATAAGAAGGTTTTCCACCCCTGGGACTACCTCTAAGCTGGCTAGTTTTCTAGCCATATAAGATTCATCATATAAACTAGATTCTAAGTCTATATGGATAATGAGTGTGCTCTAGCTACATATCTTTTATTGGGTAATAAGAAGGTTTTCACCCACAGGACTACCTCATGCTTCTTCCTTGGTGGAGGTGTCATCTACCATAAGTTCGAATGGAGTAACAAACTATGGGTGAAATCTAATGTCATGCTCCACTTCCTCCTCCAAGTCTATTTCTGCTCCCTTTTATTTTCTTTTACATTTTCTCTTTTCCTTTCTTTTTCTTTTTCTCTTTCTTTTTTCTTTTCTTTTTTTTTTAAACTTTGGCCAAGTTCACGAGAATAGACTTGTTGATTTTGAGAGAGGTAGTAAGCCGCATCCTCATATATGCTGACCTCATGAATTATCAATGGCTTGAGATCTCATTTTACATAGTAGATGATCCCACCTCTCATAAACTTCATACACTGATGTAGAGAGGATGAAACTATGTTGTTCTCATGTATCCATGGTCTCCCAAGCAAATCATTGAAAGATGTATCTGAGTCTATAATGAAACTTTGCTTTGGTCTTCCAATCATCTATCTCAATGGGCAACATTATTGAGCCTAAGGCATGTTGACCTCACTTTTGGAGTGTGGATTAAATCTTCCCATCTTAGACTTAGGAGTCTTCTAGACACTAAGACTTCCTAGTCATAAGATACTTCTAACAATTAGGTAAACACATAACGTAAGCCTAAAGACTTAAAAGGGTTAACCATAGGATTAGGTTATGCCTTAGGGATTAGGATAATCCACCTACCCAAATTTAATCCATGTTCACCTTCTCAAACCAAACATCAAATTCAAATCCAAATCCAAACCCAAATTCCAAAACCAAATGATTGAAGCCCGTGATCAAATCCAAACTTGAAACCCTTCCTAAGCCATCTAACCTATCCCATGGACTTAGCCAAATCTTAATCCAAATTAATCCAAAATCAATTGAATTCTCATAATAAATTTATATCTTCAATCATCTTCCTAAATATGAATCAAATCTACATTTAAATGATCAAAACTAAATCAAACTAAATCAAATTAAATCAAAACCCTTCCTAAGCCATATGACCTATCCTATGGACTTAGCAAAATCATAATCCAAATCAAGTTAAACTCAATTGATTTTCTTACAAATCAATCATATTTTCAATCATCTTCACAAATTTAAATGAAATATACATTTAAATCATCAAAACTAAATCAAACCAAATCAAAATCCAAACCTAAGTCACATGACCTAAGTCCATGGACTTAGCCAAATTCATATGATTTTCTCATGAATCAATCATACCTTCAATCATATTCACAAATATAAATGAAATCTACAATCATCAAGCCAAACCAAAATCAACCCAAGCCAAACCCAACTTAACCCTTTTGACTTGAAATGTTCAAATGAACCAAAAACCATTTGAACCCAAGCCAATTGCAATTGAATTTATATATTAATCTCAAATCCATATATAAATTCAACTAAATCAAACTCAACCCAAAATCAAGACAACTAAATCCAATTGGTCCACCTGACCCAAAGTGGCCAATTTGACCTCTTTGAGCCTAGTTTTAATCCTACTCAAATTGGATTGAACCAAGCCCATCAAAACCTCCCATCATGATTGTTGATCACCCTAGGTTGATCAATTATCATAAATTGGGTCACACCAAGTCAACTTAGTCATTTGACCAAGTCAACCCCTTAACCTATATGAACCCAAACAAGCTAAATTATAACCTAAGCCAAATCCTTTGAAACCAATGATTCATACCAAATCAAAATCAATATTTGAATATGACTAGACCTTTAGTTGACTCAAACCAAACCCAATTGGCCCTCTTGACCCAAGTTGATCCAAATTGACCTAAAAGACTAAATTGGATCAAATCAAAATATAAACCAAATTGATTGAAATCAATGGCTCAAATTCATTCCAAATTGATTATTGAACTTGACCAAAGCCATGATTTGACCGAATTGAACCCAATTTACCCACTTAGCCCAAATTGACCTAAAGGTTCAAGTTTGCCTGAATCAAAACCAAATCCAAATTAATTGAAACCAATGCCTAAAATAATCTTCAATTGGTCAACTAAACCCAAACCAACACCCAACCCAAGCAATTTGGCCAATTTGATCAAATTGGTCAACTTAACCCATTTGACCCAAATGAATTCAAATGAGCCAAAATCAAATCTAAGCCAAACTAAACCAAACCAATTGAACCAAAACATCCCAAATGATCATATGAACTTGACCCAACCCTTTGTTTGAGCCAATTTGACCAATTGGTCAACTTGACTCAGCCTAACCCAATTTGACCTAAATGAGTCAAATTGAGCAAAACCTAACCAAATCAACTCCAATTGACTTGAAATTTGGGCTATCCCACTTTTGGTTCATATCAAATCTGCCCAAATCAAATCCAATTCTAAATGATCATTCTACCCTTGGTCAAGGGCATCACATGAGACAAATCACTCATGTAAGTGGTCATTTCCATTCCTTGGCCACTTGGTACTCTCCCAATGGTCCACTTAGGCAATGTTGATCTCATTTTTAGGATGAGCTCTCAACCCCTCCATCTTAGACATAGGACTTCTATTAGACTTTAAGAGTTCCTTAGTCTTAAAACACATCTAGTGATTAGGTGGACACTCAACCTAACCCTAGAGACTTAGGAGAGTTAGCCATAGGAATAGGTCATGCCTTAGGGGTGTTAGGAAAATTTGCCTATCCCCTAGCTAGAACCAAATCCTCACTTCCTTCTTTCAAAGTTAAACTCCATATCAAACAAACTCCAAACTCCAATCAAATCAACATCAAAACTTAAATCAATTCCAACTTAATTGATTTTCTCAAACTCAAATCAATTCCAAATGATTAAAGCTTATGATTGAAATTGCAAGTTCAAAAATTTTTCCTAAGTCCTTTGATTCCCTATGATGGACTTAGCTCAGATCAAATCCAAATCAATTCAAATTCAAGAAATTTTATCAAAACCCATTTATATTATCATTTATATTCACATATATAAATGAAATATAAATTCAAATCAATCAAACCAAATTCAAAATTCAAACCCAAATAAAAAATCTTTCCTAAGTCACTTTGATTCTATCTTATGGACTTAGCCTAAATCAAATCTAAATCAATTCAATTCAAGGAATTTTATCATTTATGTTCACAAATATAAATGAAATATAAATTTAAATATCCAAGAATAAATTCAAAACTCAAACTCAAATTCAATTAAAATTCAACTTAAGCCTTTTAGTCAAATTCTTGAACTTAGCCAAATCAATTTCAAATCAAGCCAAACCCTTGATTTTTCTTCATGATTTAATCAATCCTTCAATCATGAACCCAAATATAAACATAAACTCCAATCATCAAAACAAAACTAAATTCAAAAATCAAACCCAAGTCAAACTCATGTTCACCCTTTTGAACTTGAAATTATCAAATGAATCAAAACCCATTTTACTTCAAACCACTTGCAAATGGATTTATATTTCAATCATAAGTCCATATGTGAGTTAAATTAAACTTGATTCAATCCTTGATCAAGTCAATTGACCTAGTTTGGCTCACTTGACCCAAAGTGATCTAAAGTACCCCTTTTGAGCCAAATTCTAATCCTACCCAAATTGGATTGAACTAAACCAACCTAAGCCTCACATTATGAGCAACAATCATCATGAGATGATCAATCACTCAAATTGGGTCAAACCAACTCAAACCCAAGGGTTGACCAAGTCAACACTTAGCCAAAATGAAACCTAAACTAGCCAAATCCACCATAGGCCAAATTGATTGAAACCATTGATCAAAACTCATTCATGATAAATGTTTGAACTTGACCAAGTCATCATTTGAGCCTAACCTAGCCTAGTTAGCCACTTGACCAAGTTGACCCATTTGACCTAAAAAGTCAAAATATGTCAAAACTTGATCTAAGCTAAATTGATTGAAACTAATGGGCCAAGTTCATTCCAAATCACTTGTTGAACTTGACCAAAGCCCCAATTGGCAAACTAGACCCAACTTAGCCCAATTGATCTTGAACCCAACTTGACTTAGAAGGTCAAATTGGGCCAAATACAAATATAAACCAAATTGATTGGAAACAAAGATATCAATCCATTTCAAATGATCAACCAAATATAAACCAACCCATGACATAATCCAAATAGGTCAAATAGGTCAAATAGGTCAAATTGGTCAACTTGACCCATTTGACCTAAATGAAATCAAGTGAACCAAATTCAAATATAAATCAAATTAAACCAAACTAATGATGCCAAAATATTTCAAATGGTCATATGAACTTGACCTAACCCTTGGTTTGACCCAATTTGACCAATTGGTCAACTTGACCCAAGTTGACCCATTTTGACCTAAATGGGTCAACATGAGTCAAATCATATCAAACCAACTCCAAATTCATTAAAACTTAGCCCAACCCATTTTTCAATCATACCAAACATATTCAAATTGAAATATAACAAATGACCATTTTACCCCTAGGCCATAGGGTAACCTAAAATCAAAACCACTTGGGAATTTGGTCAATTCCTTTTCATGGACACATGACATCCTCTTAGTGGACCAAATGGTCACTAATGAGGATGGTGCACATGACCCAATTGGTTTGGATTAGCCAAACCAGGTCAAAATTGACCACCTCACTTGACATGGGCACAAGGGAATCCTTCCTTCACTCATTTTAAGCACATGGAAGCTTCATTCTCCACTCCACACCAAAAATTGAATGCTATGACACTCTAAACATCCTAATAAACCCATTGGATAGGGTGAATTGAATCAAAATAGCAAAAGAGCTTGTGATCATCTGATTCACCTAGGGGAGATATACTCCCCCTAATTCCACATGAATTCAACACTCACACACTCTATTGAATTTAGGGAACTCAGAGCAAGCATTGGCAAGTCTCCCCAAGTTTCCTAGAGCCATCTCCAATTCTTCATTTTTGGTTTCTCTTAAACCAAAAATAGGGGAGCTCCCTCAAATATCTATCTCATCCAATACACATAATTAGCTCAATTCCTCTTGCAAGCTTCTTTAGAAGACTCAATCAAACTCACTTCAAGCTTCATCCAAGTTCTCAAGGCAAGGGAGAGGATACTTTGATCAAGGCGTGAGCATTTGAAGGTGAGCTTGGTCCATAGAGAGATCTACTCAACCCCAAGTCTTGAAACTTTCAATAGAGCTTTGTCTCCACTAGACGAAGCTACCTCAATAGATTCAAGCATCGATGATAGCCTCCAACGAGGTATGGATCAAAACTGAGAATAGAATAGGGAGTGTGTGGTCTTTTGTGAAAGCAATTTCCATCTCAAGTAAAACTAACCATTGGATGTCTTCTCCCTTGCATGATGATGGTGTGGGTTCAGTTTGAGCTTAATTCGAGCTCGGATCATGCCATGGAAGATGGATGGTGGCTATCTGGCAGGTGAGCTCAGGGATGGATCATGGGCCATCCATTTGAATATTTTGGATGGACGGCCATGATCAAGCTGTGTAGGATCTCTGATCTAATCCCTTAAGAATCATGGGCTCGATCTCAACCATTCGATCTTTGATAAGACAGATGAGGAGAAAGCGCGTAGCACCACTGCTAATGTGGCACTATGATGTGAAAACTTAAATGACCATTCCCATCGCACCATATGGAAAGCATGTGCCGCGTCAGCCTCCATGTTGTTGATGGGATTAGTCATTTAATTAGGCTATTTAATTAATGGATAATCATGGAAACTTACAAATATTGTAACTAATTCTAGAAAAATCATAAAAATACAAAGTAAATTGTACTGTAAAGATATTTCTTAGGAAAATATTTTAAAATTATTTCTAATAATCCCACTAATTAATTACAAACTTCTCGTGTACATTTAGGGGGATTACTTCTACCTTCCCTAATTTTCTTGGAATTTATTGATGTATTAATTAGGGAGATCAATTAATGAACCCTTAATCACTCTCCTTATGTAATTAAGGATAATTAAGCAAATGAATAGTGGTTTAGTCCCTTTATTAAGTTAATTAAGCCTTGCTTAGGTAGAGAAGAGGTTTATGGAATGGGTTTAAGGAATTTCCTAAGCCATTCTTTAACCTTCCTTGATCCAAACTCAATTAAGGGCTAATCCCCTAATCACTTGCTTAATTATTTTGATAAAATTTTCAAAACATTCCAAACCTTAATAAATACATCTTAGGTAGGTGCTTAGGTGTTCAATAACCTAAGTAGCTTAAGCAAATCAAATTCCAACCCACATGTGTGGGAAGGGTTATGGAAGTACTTAAATTAAACCCTTTAACATAATTAATCATTAATTGTGAGCCAATTGCATTAGGTGCCTTTCTTTCCTAGGATGCATTACTGATTTAAATTCTTGTGGTTTTATGTCATACATGATCTCATAATTATTTGATTAAACATGTTAAAGTGGTGTAGGTAAGGGATAATTAATGCACTTAATTCATACCTTAACCTAAACCAAAATATAAAAAAATCATCTAATGATTCTAAAATTAAATTAAAATAACATACACATGCGGGAAATGGATTAGGACCAGCAAACCTCTTCACATTTCTTAAATTCAAATTAAACTCAAACAAAACCAAAAATCTCTTTAAAATAAATTTGATTTACTTTAAATAATTCTATTTCATAGGATTGTCTTTAAGAATTAATTATGGTTAATGAATTTACATGCTTTCATCACTTTATTTCTTTCCTAGCATGCTAAAATGTGTATGCCATATGAAAATCATGCATTCATGCTTTTTGAAAATCAAATTAAAAAAATTAAATGTTTTCTTTATGTCAAATTGCATGTTTTGGCTAAAGTAAGAATATGAATGGCTATTATCACTATTAAATCCAAATTACTTTCAAAGCTTCTGAATCAAATGCCAAAACTAAAAGGTATGGTACTTATAATTATTTATGAGCTTGCATGTGAGTAAAAATATAAAGATGTGCATAGTGTGGCTTTTCTTCTTTTTTCTTTTAGCATAGTTTTGAATAGGATTTGGCAAAGTGTATAGTTCATTTGAAAATAACACAACACTTGCTTAAATCCATTCCTATTCACTCCTATGTTATTACTTAAGAAGGACATCTACACTTACACATATAAATTGCATAAACAAATCAAAAAAATAAACACAAACTTTTGAATCTTTCTTTTTCTCATTCATTTCTTTTGTACATGTATATGTATTTAAGGAAAGTGTTATATTAGTCTGGACAATGCCGGGGTTATGAGGCTTTAAGTAGCCCTAAGTAGGTCTTGTATCTTACACCCTTGGTGCTAACAATGGTGTCGTACTCACTTATGTCTTTCATACATATATGTGTGCATATGAAAAATGGATAAAAGAATCCCTCTTTTTCTACTTAACAAAATCATGCATCATAAAAACATTCAAATTTCTTAAACAAATTCTTTTAGCATTCATCATTAAACTGTGCTAAACATTTCCATTTGCATGTATAGATATGCTTAGGATTCATTCATATGCATGTTACACATGTTGGGAAAGAAATGAAGTGATGTGTGTTTTATGATAGTATTTCACTTTACATAATCTTAAAATGCCTTTCTTTTAAATAGGTTTGTTTAGGAAAAATATAAACTTAGGATTAACTAAAACACATAATAAAATATTCACTAAACAAAAAAATATGAATCTACCTTAGAAATTACTTAAGGAAGGGAGGAAAGAGAAGTTCTCTTCTCTTTTCTTCTCTTTACAACTTAGTAATTAATTGTAGGATTCACTTAAACCAAATAAAAATATAAAATAAAATCAACCAATGCAACTAAATCACTTACATGAAACAAACCATCTAAGTTGAACATTTTAATAATTAAAAACTTCAACCTCAATGCCTAGCTAAGCATACCACACAAACCTTAAATAGCACACATTAGGCTAAGTCACCATTTCTAGCTTTAGGTTAGGGCGGTGCATGGTTTGATGTTTTATTTTATTTTATGATATTTTTTTTTAGTCTAGATGTTAGGGTGCATGTGCATAGACTAAATGGTAGGGCGATCTTAGTCTAACCATTAGCTTAAGCAGGGGATTGTGCTTAAAGGGCATTGTAATAAAAATATAACTATTTTTGCTATGCAGGTGCTTATAACCCTAAGCATAATCCAAAATAGGCTAGGTGGACTTGGTTACCCATGTGTGGGGTGCTAAGTCCAATTTATATATATACATGCTTGGGATTGTATAGTTTGTTTGGCTAATCTCTATTTTGCAGGTTTTAGTTAGATTTCCTTTTTCCCAATTTGATGTAATTTTATAATTATGATTTTGGAATGATTGTTATGGGGGATTAGGATGAGCATTGGTATGAGATCATGTCTTATGTACCACGTGAAACCTTTGGAGCAACCACATTCCAACCAACCAAATAAAGAAAGAAGAAAGAAGAATGAAGAAATGAAGAATGAAGACCCCCATAACATGAATTCTTGCTTGATTGTATTTAATTCAATTGAAATCTGGGTTGTATAAGGGTAGAGCTTGGCTACCCAATTTATTTTTTTTGGGTTTGTACGGTGGAGCCCAACCACAAATGGTCTTTTATTCTTTATCACTAGTTTTATGAATTGATTTATGTTTGTTTAACTTGTGCATTAAGATGACATCTTTTCTTAGTTTCTTCCTTGCTTAGATGTATGGCCTAGATAATGATTAGGCTCTTAGGAAACTAACTTTTTTATTCAATTAAACAACTCAAATTAAAAATAAATAACTCATAACCTCACCTAAAGCTTAGGTTATAAAATAAGATAAAAGAATTATTAACCCCTTAACTAGATGTTGTCTTACTTTTCTAACATCATGCATAAAAAGCATATTGTTTCACTGTTGATTGGAGGGCTTTCACCTTTGCCAGAGAACTTGGCTTAACTTATGAGAGCCATGGTGGAAACACACCTCCTTATCTTATTGATTTTGGCCCATAATCTAATTTCTCATGCATTAGGCATATAAATCCTAAGGCTAGTGTCAAATTGATTGTCCAAAATAAAAATAAAATGTAACAAAATTTGCATTAGATCTAAGTCATTAAAGCATGCCATACATGATCTAGTCTCTTAAGAAATGTGTTTAAGGATTTAACCTCTTTCTAAATAAATAACAACTTAGCTATCTTGTAAAAACATTTGACTTGTTTACATATTTTAAAACTATAGGAGAGTTAGTTGGCACCCCAGCTTGTAAACCCGTGGTTTATCCTTTCTTATGGAGGTAAACCAAATACCCATTTTTGTGTTAGATTTATGTCCTACTTTTGGCCCTGCCAAAGCTCCTAGATTTAGGTTCAGCGGTTGTAACTTCCCTTTGCAAGCTACTAGCATAAATCCTCACCTCTTAGGCATTTGTGTGACCTTATATCATGGAATTATAAGTGCTAGCATTCTAATAAAAATTCAACTCAAATAAATTAATTCAATTTCAAAAATGTAAAACACCACTATAGGATAGTTTGGGGTGCTTACTAGGCTTCCTAGTATCTTAAGCATCCCCTTACTTATTTTCATTTGGCTTCGATAAGAGCTCCCTCCTCTTGATCAATCCAACTTGACTTTCTAAAAATAAACCAATTGATTGATAGTCCTACCTTTCAAAATCTTTGGAGATAACAATCATTTACCTTAATCGAGAGTATTCCTAAGGAATCATGTTCCTTAGGATGTAATTAACTATGGGGGCTTGCCTACAGGAAACTTAATGAACCTCATTTAAAATAAAGCCTGCTTTACTTTTTCATGTAAAGTAGGGAAGAATCTCGGGTACATTCCAAAGATGCATAGTCCTTAGGAGTCCTTATTGAGGTGATTAGGTACATTATAGGGTGGTGAATTCTATCTCTTGAGATAGTACACCTTTCCTCAATATTGTACCTGATCACCCTAATAAGAACATCTACGGATGTCCGTGACATCCCAACAAGGTGTATTTTATATACATTTTTATTTTTCATTTATCCTTCTTTTATCAAAAAAGAAAAGGGGGATAGATGAAGGCGTAGATATATATAAAATTTTCACCGTAGATTTTTCTGGTGACTTTGCTAAGGATGGTTCCTCTCTCCATCTTTGGTAAATGATCGTTGTCTCCAAGTATCGATAGTGGGTTTATACTTTTGTATGAATCCAAGGCTATCTTGCTTTTCATTGGCACTGAGCTTATTTCATCCTTAAGTTAAGCTCCCCAACATCTTTAGGTTTTGGGACTTCACCCGTGTTGGTCTTAAAACCCCCATTGGGTTCCCCAATAGGTGAAAATAAAAATTTAATAAAAATAAAATAATTAAATACATCCTCCTTACCATTTTAATGGTAAGGAAAGGTTCATTCTAAAATAAATAAAAAAATCCTTCATAAAGTCTTGCTTTCAAAATACTTTTCAAAATACACTTAATAAACTTTGCACTACATCTAACAATTTTCACAATTTACATGTTGAAACATTTCAAAATAAAACAACAATCATAACTTCCAAAAGCACAAATGAACTTCTTCTCAAATTATGATGATCTTCATTTTCCAAAAAAATTCAACATTCTAAGCTTTCAAAAGCACAAAATTTAAAGATGGGCCTTTCCATCCAAATGTGTTGGATGGATGTTACATCTTCAAGCAAAATCACAACTTTGAATTCCACTCAACACATTCCACATGTGTTGTTGGAAATTTTTCAAAAAAACACATATGAAACCTCTCCATTCAATATACCCACATTTATTGAATAGAGGTTTCATTTCCAATCAAAATTGAAAATAAAATTTCAAAAAGCACATATGAAACCTCTTCATTCAATATACCCATATTTATTGAATGGAGGTTTTATTTCCACTCAAAATCAAAAATAAATTCTCCAAAAGCACATATGAAACCTCTCCATTAAATATACCCACATCTATTGAATGGAGTTTTCATTTCCAATCAAAATCAAAAATAAACTTTCAAAAAAACATATAAACATCTCCATTCAATATATCCAAATTTATTGAATGAAGATTTCATTTCCAAATAAAATGACATTATTTTAAAATGCCACTTAACATATTCCACATATGATTAGGGCGGAATTTCCTCTTTCAAGAAAAGTAATAATCACACATGAAAATACATCTTTGAAATTGATTTCCATCTTACATACCCAAATTTGTTAAATGGAAATCTCTCTTTTCAAAATCAACAAAACACAACAAAAATTTTCAAAACACTTTTGGAACTTCATTTTAGCATACCACATTTGCTAAAGTGAAGTCTCCATTTTCAAAACAAAATCACAAAATAAAAGAAACACATTGGAACTTCATTCTGGCATACCACATTTGCTAAAGTGAAGTCTCCATTTTCAAAACAAAATTTAAAACACATTTTTGGAATTTCATTTAGCATACTCAAATTTTCTAAGTGAAGTGTTCATTTAAAAAAATTTAAAACACATTGGAACTTCATTTTGGCATACCACATTTGCTAAAGTGAAGTCTCCTTTTTCCAAAACAAAATTTGAAACACACTTCTGGAACTTCATTTTAGCATACCACATTTGCTAAAATGAAGTCTCCATTTTCAAAAAAAAATCCAAAACAAAAGAAACACATTAGAACTTCATTCCAGCATACCACATTTGCTAAAGTGATGTCTCCATTTTCAGAACAAAATCCAAAACAAATGAAACACATTAGGATTTCTTTATCATACCCAAATTTGCTAAGAATCCTATTTTCAAAATCAAATAAAAAAAGAAACACATTAGGATTTTCTTAACATACCCAAATTTGTTAAGGATCCCATTTTTTAAAATCAAAATCTCTAAAACTAAAAGAAACACATTAGGATTATCTTAGCATACTCAAATTTGCTAAGAGTCCTATTTTCAAAAAAATTTTAAAAAGAAAACACACTTGGATTCTTCATTTTAGCATACCCAAATTTGCTAAATGAGGATTCCATTTTTCAAAATCACAAATGATTCACAAAACAAAGCAAATAAAGAAAAGAAGAAATTATTTTTAAACACCCCATTTAGCATACCCAAATTTGCTATGTAAGTAAATCCAAAAAAAATTACCAATCAAAAATAAAATCAATTGACCCTTTACTTTAACATACCCAAATTTGTTAAATAAAGGGTCCTCAGAATAAAAAAAATCAGAATTCAAATATGAACCTATGGAAGCATCTCTCCAAAAATATTTGATTTTTTAACATACCCAAATTTGTTGAAAGTGGATTCTACATTCAAAAATTCCTCTTTTCAATCAAATCTCTAAATCTCTTCTAAATCCATTTGAGCCCGACTTAACACTTTCAAGATGTTGAGTATGGGTTCAAATTCTAAATTTGAATTCAAAATCAACAAAATAATAACATGATTCAAGTTTATTTTTAACATTGTAGACCTTTCAGTCTCAGCTTAAGTTTCAGTTGATTGCAATGGAAGACAAAAGTATGTGTTCTCATTTCCTTATAGGATGGACTTGGCCCTAGATCAGGCTAGCCTTCTTCGATCTGACTATGCCCACTTCATCCACTTTGGTTGAGGCTTTGAGGGGGTAGGATTACATGTAAGGGCACTCCCCTCATGACTGTTAGTAGGAGCACGGTGATCGGGCAGAAGCTGATCATCCATATCGACATGCCATCTCACTTGGATATTACTTCATGCGGTTCCCATAAGTATGTGGGTATGCTGGTAGTTCCCCATGCTTCCCAGTTAGGCAGCACCCACTCACTTGCACCCTCAGGCTCCCGATCCCAGATTGTCTCCCCTACTTTTGAGGTTGGGGTTAGCTCTTACTCTACTGGCCCTACCAGGACCCAAAGAAGAAATAAGAACTGCATGATAAAGCGATACCACACTTGCATTGCTAGGGAGGTGGAGGAAGTTACTTAATCTGTTGTAGAGGAGTTTTCCATGATGTTTTCCCCACTGGTTATAGCAAACCAATTACACCCTCTACCTAGATCTGATAGAGGGGATGCTTGGAGGATTTCTACTTCTCCTTTGCCAATGGTTTAGTTCCAAGCACCAGTCAGTGAGAGGAGGAGGTTGTACACCGGCCTCCATTCAGTTTTACACCGAGTAGGTGGAGCCAACAGACGATATGAGTTCGGGGCTCAATTTCATTTGAGATCAGTCATTCCCCACAGTGTGCGTAGGCATCATAGGTAAGAGAGGGCTAGAGAAGCCTGCACATCAGTTCATGTCACTAGCTGGGAGCTTCAAAGGTATTGTCGCCTTTGTACTTAGATTCGGATGCGTACCCCACATCATACATGACAATATCTTACTTATGAGGACTACACATCATAGGAGAGCAGCTCCTATCTTGAGAGAGTCAGTGGTGCCTCCAATATACTACTCTTCTCCCATCCACCATCTCTCGTACATGTCTTAGCATCAACTATTTCATCCAAGGCCACAAAGGCCACATCAGAGGAGGAGAGGACCCCGTTGGTGATTCAATGGTAGAGATCTCATCCCATCTACACTACCTGGCTTGGCAGCTCTCTGCTTGACCTTCTTGAGTGGTGAAGAAGGAATGGAGACCTCAAAGTATCATAGTCATCCCATCACCTCCACTATCGTAATAGAATATAGAGATTATCGCAGTACTTAATGAAGGAGAGGGTGACAGTTCAGTTACACCTATGATGATAGGTCCTCCTAGTAGTGCCACTCTATACAGATTTAGTGACAGCCATGAGCATATTTCTTCCAGTGAGTACAACCCTCAGTTAACTCTCCAGCAGCAGGGGAGGTATGGTGCCTCATAGTACATGATAGTGATCCCACCACCAGTCAGTCTAGATCCTTTTTCTTATTCAGATAGTTTATTCTTTAGATAATATTATAGCCAATTATCTTATGGAGAAGAAGGAGATCTTAGGATATGACTGGTTTGATGAGGAGAAAGTCAGCTTTGATCCTAATGAGGATGATCTATTGGAAGACTCAGCATGGTTGTACATGGTAGATATCAGGGTTCTTTCCTCCATAAGCAGCATACTATAGTAGGTGTTGAGGCCGAGCAGGAAGACACAACCTACTCGATCCAACACCTCCTTCAGTAGATAAGTAGAAATATGATCAGAAAGATAAGATCGGGAAGCAACTCAAGGACTTGTTAGCAATAGGCTTAGTACTTCAGAAACAAGCACTAACAGTCCATCCTACTATAGATGAGAATAGTCAGCCAGAGTTGGTGCATATCTTAGATCCAACCAAGACTTTACCTCCAATAGAGCAAGGTAGCACCAGCATATACAAGAAGGTAGTGGATAGTACCTCCATATAAGAAAAGGATATCAAGAGCATGGTTATGAAGCATGTGAGAGAACTGTTGGCTCAAGCCTAAGGAGGATCATCAGTTCCAAAGGGTAGACCCTACCTAGAGGAATTTGATGCCATCCAATATCATAAGGGTTTCATGCCTCCTTTCAAGAGCTTTGATGGCAGTGGGAACACGAGGAAACATATTGCACACTTCAAGGCTAGTTATTGCAACACCAGTGGTAGTGACACTTTACTCTTATCTCTTTGTCAGTATCTTAGCATGCATAGCCTTTGATTGGTATGCTGAACTTCCAAATAGTTCAATAAAGCCTTTTCCTGAGTTGGAGCAACTCGTAATCAAGAGGTTTGCTAGAGCTTGACAAAAGGTGACTGTAGGTGATCTCGTTATGGCTCAATAAAACCCGGTGAGTCCCTCATTGATTACATTCTCAGATGACATAATTTAAATATGAAATGTGAACCATAGCTATCTGAATACCACACCATTGAGATTTTAGTTAAGAATATCCATGGCCCAATCTCCTTCATGCTCAAAGGTTTCACCATCAAAACTTTTAAGAAATTAATTAATGAGGCAGCTAGCTTATAAGGAGAAGCCAAATAGTCACCCTTTCAGACCAATCAATAAAGTAGAAGCTATAGAAAGCTTTTGAAGAAGCCCGGGGCAGTGATAGCAGTAGACAAGGGGAAAGAGCTAGCCAGAGAGCAGTTTGAGAGACCTCGTGCTCCACAACCATCACTTTCACCTCCTCTACCACCACCGAAGTAGCCCTACCAGCCGCCATAGCAACCTCCATGACCTGCATCACCTCCTCCTCAGCCACATCATCAGCAGCAGTGGTACACATACCCGCCGCCAAGTAGCTATGGTCCACCTACTCTTTTGGATAAACTTAATAAGTCTTATTCATTTAAGAGGGAGGTAATCAAGAAGATCTTTAAGAATCTCTTAAAGAAGCTGATTTTCAACTACCCGAACCAAGGAGACTGGAGGAAGTGGGCAAAAGAAATGATCCTAACTTTTGCTCCTACCACTGTATGCTAGGTCATATTTTAGAAGAATGCTTCACATTTAATGACTGGCTTGAACATAGCTTCGAGACCAGTGCTATAGTCATCCTGAAGGAATACCTTGTAGAACAATCTAGTTCAATTAGGGTAATCCTTGGGGATACTTGCAATCTTTCCAAAACCAAAGAAGGTTGGGATATATCCTTATCCAAAACCTCTAAGAAAATTATCTCAAAAATCAAGAAACTTTTCTTCAGTGTCTGAGCTCACAAACTTCAATATCAAGATTTAAGTTGCGAGCCAACTCAGGGAAAGGGGAGTTTAGTAGTAGCAGCAGCTTGTGCCAGCCCGGGATAGCCAAGTAGTGTAACCACTGACCAAGTTTGGCCTCCAATCCACCATTGTAACTACTACATTAGTGACCTCGTCTACTTTAGCTAGCTCTTCTTCTAGTAGACATCTTGCATCGGTGGATGAGGGCATCAAATCCCTCACCCCTCTTACTTTACTTAATTTTTACTATGTGCCTCCAATTAAATCTAAGAAATTAAAGAGTAAAGCTAGCTTGAATTATGCGTGTCACTTCTAATGGGTTGTCTAAATCTATTTCTAATGATAACTCTTCAAGTCTAAATAACAACTATAATAATTCTGATCTTCCTCTTTTTGATTCAGAGTTAACTTTTTTTACTCTAAATAATATGGGTTCACCTCTTGAGATAGACTTGGAATTATTCGATTCTGAGGGTCCCATAGGAGAAGTTGTAGGTGAGCCTGACGTGCGGTAGAATCTTCCATTACTCTATGATAAGAGATCACCAAGTCAACCTCCATAGTGGTAGAGTTCTACCTCCTATGGTAGCACCTCAAGATAGAGGGAAATAAGTCATTGGTTCAGAGGATCGAGAAGCCCTTCCACGGGATGCTCCACCCTTGGATATGCTTATGGAGGATCAGCCCAAGGTGGACTACAATGTCATCTCTCACCTAAGAAAGTTTCCATCTAAGTTAAGATCTTATCCAAAGAGATGAGGGAATCATTAATCAAGGCTCTCCTTGATCTTGAGATATGCTTAGCTTAGTTGACCACCATTAGAGAGGAGGCACATTATTTCAGAGAAGCTCAGGAGATCACTTTCACAGATGATGACCTACTTCTTGGGGACATGGGGCACAATTGTCCCCTCTACATTACAGTTGACATAGGCAGATTCAAACTTGTCAGAGTTCTCATCGATCTGGGCATCGGTGAACATTACGAGTCTAAAGACCCTTGCTATTTGAGGATTGACATATCCACACTCTGAGGAGATCGAATGATGTTGAGAGGATTCAATGAACAAGGAGAGAGGGCTTTAGGTTCCATAGTGTTACCTTTGGAGATAGGTGATTGGAAGACTGAAGCTAAGTTTTATATCATTGATTCGAATACTTCATTCACTACTTTGCTTGATAGGCCTTGAATACATTAGAATAAGTTGATTCCATTCTCTCTCCATCAGTGCATCAAATTGAGGAAGGATGGGATTGAGTACTATGTCAAAGGAGATGAAAGGCCATTTTCAATTAGAGAGGTTGAGATATATGAGGATGCAACCTACTATCTTCCTAAAAACACAATTTCTCATAAACTTAGATAAAATTCAAATTCAAAAGAAAAAAATAAAGAAAAATAAAAAGAAAATAAAAATGAAAAAAATGAAAATCTAAGTGAACAAGAAATGAAAATTGAAAAAGAAATAGAGTCATATCACATTCCACCCATAGTTCATTCCATCATATGGACATATGGATAAGATGACTCGACCTCCACCAGGCAAAGGTAGACATAGAAACAGAGGCAGCTCTTGAGGTGGAAGACCCTCTGGTTGGCCATCAGCAAACAAGGGTTATGTTCCAGTTCATAGGAGTACTCCTACTATTCACATAGACTTGGAATATATCTTGGAGGATGAGTTTAATGTGATTAGCATACTAGCCAGCCCCTCTTTGGGTTTCATTAGAGGTGAAACTCGAGCCAGACAGCGATGAAGACTGGGCCTCCAAACAAAGCAAGGTATTCGAATCAAATGTATGTAAAATTATTAGGCAGCAATTAGGAACCTTAGCTCTAACCTCACTTTCATCTCAAAAAAGTTGAAGGTTTAGTGGTTAAGGAAGCCCCTCAGTCTTCATGGGATGTCAAGCCGAAGAGATTCTTTTTGGGATCATCATCCTCATGTCCTGAAGTTGATGTAGAACTTAAGGATGATTCATATAAAGAATTAATGGAATTACCTTTTGATTGGTACTCACCTTGTGTTATTAATCTTGCAAAGAAGGGTTTGATTCCTTATTCATGGTCTAAGCACAAGTCAGAGTACTTCAAAAAGCTATAGAACAACATAGACAGGGATGCATAATCAAGATTAGGACTAGGATTTGATACAGTGGTTCCAGTCAATGATAACAATTACTACTTAGTTGTCACCAACCATCTGGAGTCTGATAGGTTCTATTCACACCAAACCAACTCTTATGATGATGTGCATTTAGAAACCTCAGATGATTGAGATGATCTCCAAATCAAAGTTGCACCACCGAAATTTGAAGAGGAGATCCATTCAATAATTGACAAGCTTAAAGAGATCAACCTTAGGATAGAAGAAAATCCATGCCCGACATACATCAATTTGTTGTTGAATGAAGAAGAAACCAATGACTTAGTTAAGCTACAGACTCAGTTTAAGGACTACTTTACATGGAGTTATGAAGAGATGCATGGATTATTTCCTAACGTAGCAATCCACAAACTAGCAATAGATCCTAGCGGTAACCCTATCAAGCAAGCTCCTAGACATGCGATTAGAAATTGAACAAGTCATTCTAAAGTCAAGAAGTTGATCGATGTTGGTTTCATCAGGGAAGAAAAATACCTTACCTAGTTATCCAGTATCATTCCAGTTAAGAAGAAGAATGGCCAAATTTGCATATGCATCGATTTCAAGGACATAAATAAGGCATGCCCAAAGGATGAGTTTCCTCTTCCTATACTAGAACTAATGGTGGACATCGCCTCATCTCATATAATTTTCTCTTTATGGATGGGTCATCTTGCTATTACCAAATCAAGATAGCCCCTGAGGATGAAAGAAACCCTACTTTTGAAGCCCGATCAGAATCTATTATTATAAGGTCATGCTTTTCAGCCTTAAAAATGCTAGTGCTACATACCAATGGGCCATGACTTAGATCTTCAATGAACTCATCCATCATCAGGTTGAGTGCTACATTGATGATATAGTAGTCAAGAGCAGAGAAAAGGAAGACCATCTCTTTGACTTGAGAGTAGTTTTCAAATTATAAAGATAATATAACCTCAATATGAATCCCCTGAAGTATGCATTTGGAGTAGCTTCAGAAAAATTTTCTGGGTTTGTTGTCACACCAGGGAATAGAAATAAATCTAGAAAAGATCAAAGCTATCTTAGAAATGCCACCTCATTAGATTTTAACTCAACTTAGATCTTTCCAAGGACGGTTGGCATATCTAAGATGCTTTATTCAAACCTATCGAGGAGATGCAAGCCATTCTTAGCACTTGTCAAAAAGGATGCCAAGTTCAAGTCAGATGACAAGTGGAAGCATGTCTTTGAAGATATCAAGCAATATTTGGTGAAGCCACTAGTTCTAGCAGCCCTATCGGGTAGACCACTCATCCTCTACACTGCTATATTGGATGACTTTGTCGCCACTCTATTGGCCCAAGCCATTGATGAAGGGAAGGAGATAGTGCTCTCTACCCTTAAGTTTGACTTGGTTTGACCCAATTTGAGTGATTGATCATCTCATGATGATTGTTGCTCATAATGTGAGGCTTTGGTGGGTTTAGTTCAATCCAATTTGGGTAGGATTAGAATTTGGCTCAAAAGGGGTATTTTAGATCACTTTGGGTCAAGTGAGACTAAGTAGATCAATTGACTTGATCAAGGCTTGAATCAAGTTTGATTTAACTCACATATGAACTGATGATTGAAATATAAATCCATTTGCAAGTGGTTTGAAGTCAAATGAGTTTTGATTCATTTGGCAATTTCAAGTTCAAAATGAGTGAACATGAGTTTAACTTGGGTTTAATTTTTGAATTTAGTTTTGGTTTGATAATTGGAGTTTATGTTTATATTTGGGTTTATGATTGAAGGATTGATTGAATAAAAAATAAATCAAAGTTTTGGCTTGATTTGAAATTGATTTAGTTAAGTTTAAGAATTTGACTTGAAAGGCTTAGGTTGAATTTTAAATTAATTTGAGTTTGAGTTTTGAATTTATTCTTGGATATTTGAATTTATATTTCATTTATATTTGTGAATATAAATGACAATATAAATGGGTTATGAGAAAATTCCTTGAATTTGAATTGATTTAGATTTGATTTAGCTAAGTCCATAATATAGAATCAAAGTGACTTACTTTGAGTTGATTTGAATTTTGAATTTGGTTTGATTGATTGGTTATATTTAATTTATATATGAATATAAATGAGAATATAAATGTTTGTGAGAAAATTTCTTGAATTTGAACTAATTTGGAATTGATCTAAGCTAAGTAGATAAAAGGGAATTGAAGAACATAGGAAAAAATTTTTAACTTGGAATTTGAATCATAAGCTTCAATCATTTGGAATTGATTTGAGTTTGAGAAAATCAATTAAGTTGGAATTGATTTAAGTTTTGATGTTGATTTGATTTGTAGTTTGGAGTTAGTTTGATTTGGAGTTTAGAGTTAGTCAAATTTGGAGTTTGACTTTGAAAGAAGGAAGTGATGATTTGGTTCGAGGTAAGGGATGGGAAAATTTTCCTAACACCCTTAAGGCATGACCTATTCTTATGGCTAACTCTTCTAAGTCTCTAGGGTTAGGTTGAGTGTCCACCTAATCACTAGATGTATATTAAACCAAGGAACTCTTAAATTCTAAGAGAATTTTATGTCTAAATGGAGGGGTTGAGAGCTCATCCTAAAAATGAGATCAAGAAAGGGTGCCTAATAGGTGTGGTGTGACTAACAAGGAACACCGCACATATTGGTGTTGACCGAAATGATCAACAACATTGAATGATCACAAGCACTAATAGAGATGATCTACTCCTAACCCAAGATGATCACCAAGTTGAAACTTTCCCATTATTCAAATTGAAATCCAAGCCAAATGACTTTTACCCTAGGCCATAGGGTAACCTAAAATCAAAACCACTTGGAATTTGGTCAATTCCTTTTCATGGATACTTGGCATCCTCTTAGTGGACCAAATGATCACTAATGAAAATGATGCACATGACCCATTGGGTTTGGGTCAACCAAACCCAACCCAAGGTCAAAATCGACCACCTCATTTGACATGGGCACATGGGAATCCTTCTTCCACTCATTTCAAGCACATGGGAGCTTCACTACTCCACACCCAAAATTGAATGCCATGATAGTCTAAATGGCCTAACAAACCCATTGAAAAGGGTGAATTGGATCAAAATGTTAAAAGAGCTTGTTTCCATCCGATTCACCCAAGGGGCAATATACTCCCTCTAATTCTACTTGAATTCAACACTCACACACTCGATTGAACTTAGGAAACCCAGAGCAAGAATTAGCAAGTCTCCCCATGTAACCTAGAGCCATCTCCAATTCTCCATTTTCAATTTCTCTTAAACTGAAAATAGGGGAGCTCCCTCAAATATCCATCTCATCCAATACACAAAATAAGCTCAATTCCTTTTGCAAGCTTCTTTAAAGGACTCAATCGAACTCACTCCAAGCTTCATCCAATTTCTCAAAGCAAGGGAGAGGGGACTTTGATCATGGCTATGAGAATTTGAAGGTGAGCTTGGTTTATCAAGAGATCTACTCAACCCCAAGGCTTGAAACTTTAATAGAGCTTCATCTCCACTAGGAGAAGCTACCTCAATAGATTTGACCAACGATGATAACCTCTGGTGAGGTATGGATTAAAGCCGAGCCTAGAATAGAGAGTGTGTTGTCTTTTATGAAAGGAATTTTCATCTCAAGTAAAATAAGCTATTGGATGTCTTCTCCCTTGCATGATGATGGTGGGGTTGAGTTTGAGCTCAATCTGAGCTCGAATCATGCCATGGAAGATGGATGGTGTCCATCACCTGCACGTGAGCTTAGGGACAGATCATGAGCCATCCATCCAAGTATTTTGGATGGACAACCATGATCAAGCCATATAAGATCTTTGATATAATCACTTAAGAACCACGGGCTTGATCTCAACCATCTGATCTTTGATCGGATAGAGGAGAAGAAAGTGTATAGCACACCACTGATGCGGCACTGCAATGTGACAACTTAAGTGACCATTCTTGTCACACCATGTGGAAAGCGCACCGTGTCAGCCTCGATGTGGTGCTGATGAGATAAGTCATTTAATTAGGCTATTTAGTTAATGGATAATCATGGAAACTTCAAAATAGCATAACTAATTCTAGAATAATCATAAAAATACAAAGTAAAATGTACTGTAAAGATTTCTTTAAGAGAATAGTCTAAAAATATTTTTAATGGATTTTTAATAGTGTATTTCCTCAATTAGGGTTTTAATAAAAATTTAATAACCCTAAATGCTCCCTAATTATCTCATTGAATAATTCCAAACTTCTCATGTGCATTTAGGGGGATGACTTCTGCATTCCCTAATTTTCTTGGGATTTATTGATGGGTTAATTAGGGAGATCAATTAATGAATCCTTAATCACTCTCCTTATGTAATTAAGGGTAATTAAACATATGAATAGTGGTTTAGTCTCTTTATTAAGTTAATTAAGCCTTGCTTAAGTAGAGAAGAGGTTTATAGAATGGGTTTGGGGAATTTTCCCCATTCCCTAAACCCCTTCCTTCCTTAATCCAAACTAAGGGCTAATCCCAAAATCACTTGCTTAATTACTTTCATAAATTTTTCAAAACATTCCATAACTTAATCAATACATCTTGGGTAGGTTCTTAGGTGTTCAATAACCTAAGTAGCTTAAACAAATAAAAATCAAGCCCACATGTGTGGGAAGGGTTATGAAAGTACTTAAATTAAACACTTTAACTTAATTAATCATTAATTGTGAGCCAATTGCATTAGGTACCTTTCTTTCCTAGGATGTATTTCTAATTTAAATTCCTTGTGGTTTTAAGTCATACATTGGCTCATAATTATTTGATTAAATAAGTTAAAGTAATGTAGGTAAGGAGTAATTAATGTACTTAATTCATACCTTAACCTAAACCAAAATATAAAAATCATCTAATGGTTCTAAAATTAAATTAAAATAACATAAAATGTGGAAAATGGGTTAGGACCAGCAAACCTCTTCTTATTTCTAAAATTCAAATTAAACTCAAACAAAACTAAAATCTCTTTAAAATAAATTTGATTTTCTTTAAATAATTATATTTCATAGGATTGTCATTTAGAATTAATTAGGGTGAATAAATTTACATGCTTTCATCACTTTATTTCTTTCTTAGCATCCTAAAATGTGTATTCCATATGAAAATCATGCATTCATGCTTTTTGAAAATCAAATTGAGAAAAGAAATGTTTCTTTTATGTTAAATTGCATGTTTTGGCTAAAGTAAGAATATGAATGGCTATTATCACTATTAAATCCAAAATTACTTTCAAAGCTTATGAATCAAACATCAAAACTAAAAGGTATGCTATTTATAATTATTTATTAGTTTGCATGTGAGTAAAAATATAAAGATGTCCATAGTGTGGCTTTCCTTCTCTTTTCTTTTAGCATAATTTTGAATATGATTTGGCAAAGTGTATAGCTCATTTGAAAATACCACAACACTTGCTTAAATTCATTTTAATTCATTCTTATGTTATTAATTAAGAAAGACATCCATACTTACAAATATAAATTACATAAACAAATCAAACAAACAAACACAAACTTTTGCATCTTTCTTTTTTCCATTCATTTCTTTTGTGCATGTATATGTATTTAAGGGAAGTGGTATATTAGTCCGACAACCCTGGATTATGAGGTTTTTAAGTATCCATAAGTAGGTACTGTACCTTACACCCCTGGTGCTAACAATGGTGTCGTACTCACTTATGGCTTTCATACATATATGTGTGCATATGAAAAATGGATAAAAGAATCCCTCTTTTTCTACTTAACAAAATAATGCATCATAAAAACATTCAAATTTCTCAAAAAACTTTTATTAGCATTCATCATTAAAGTTTGCTAAACATTTCTATTTGCATATATAGATATGCTTAGGATTCATTCATATGCATGTTACACATGTTGGGAAAGAAATGAAGTAATGTGTGTTTTGTGATAGTATTTCAGTTTACCTAATCTTAAAATGTCTTTCTTTTTCAATAGGTTTGTTTAGGGAAAATATAAACTCAGGATTAATTAAAACACATAATAAAATATTCACTAAACAAAAATTAACTATGAATCTACATTAGAATTTACTTAAGGTAAGGAGGAAGAAGAAGTTCTCTTCTATTTTCCTCTTTTTACAACTTAGTAAATAATTATAAGATTCACTTAAACCAAATCAAAATACAAAATAAAATCAACTAAACTAACTAAATTACTTACATAAAACAAACTCTCTAAGTTGAACATTTTCATACTTAGAAAACTTCAATCTCAATGCCTAGCTATGCATACCACACAAACCTTAAATATCACACACATTAGGCTAAGTCACCATTTTTAGCTTTAGGTTAGGGCGGTGCATGGTTTGATGTTTACTTTTATTTTATGATATTTTGTTTTAGTTTGGATGTTAGGGTATGTGCATAGACTGAATGGTAGAGGTCTAACAATGAAGTGGGTTGTGCTTAAAGGGTGTTGTAATAAAAATATAACTACTTTTATTGTGCAGGTGCTTATACCCCTAAGCATAATCCAAAATAGGCCAGGTAGACTTGGTTACCCATGTGTGGAGTGCTAAGTCTAATTTATATATATACATGCTTGGGATTGTATAGTTTGTTTGGCTAGTCTTTGTTTTGCAGGTTTTAGTTAGATTTTCTTTTTCTCATTTTCATGTAATTTTGCAATTAAGATTTTGGAATGATTATTATGGGGGATTAGGATGAGCATTGGTCATAAGATCATGTCTTATGTGCCATGTGAAGCCTTTGGAGCAACCATATTCTAACCAACCAAAAGAAGAAAGAAGAAAGAAGAAAGAAGAAATGAAGAATGAAGACCCCCATAACATGAATACCTTGCTTGATTGTTTTTAATTTATTTATCATAAAGGTTGTATAAGGGTAGAGCTCGGCTACCCAATTTATTTTTTTGGGTTTGTGTGGTAGAGCCTGACCATAAATGGCCTTTTATTCTTTTGCGCTAGTTTTATAAATTGATTGATGTTTGCTTAACTTGGGCATTAAAATGACATTTTTCTTAGTTTCTTCCTTGCTTTGATGTATGGACTGGATGACGATTAGGCTCTTAGGAAAATAACTTTTTTAATTAAATAACTCAAATTAAAAATAAACAACTCATAACCTCACCTAAAGCTTAGGTTATAAAATAAGATAAAAGAATTAGCAGCCCCTTAACTGGATGGTGTCTTACTTTTCTAACATCATGCATAAAAAGCATATTATTTCACTCTTTATTGGATGGTTTCCACCTTTGCCAGTGAACTTGGCTTGACATGTGAGAGCCATGGTGGAAACACTACTCCTTATCTTGCTGATTTTGGCCCATAATCTAATTTCTTAGGCATTAGACATATAAATCCTAAAGCCTGAGTCAAATTGATTTTCTAAAATAAAAATTGAATGTAACAAAATTTGCATTAGATTTAAGTCATTAAAGCATGCCCTACATGATCTAGCCTCTTAGGGAGTGTGTTTAAGAACTTAGTCTCTTTCTAAATAAATAATAGCTTTGATATCTTGCAAAAGCATTTGACTTGCCAAAATATTTTAAAATTATAGGAGGAGTTAGTTGGCATCCACCCCTAGGTAGTTGTAAGTCCAACAGTCAGGTGGTTTATCCTCTCTTGTGGAGTAAACCAAATACCCATTTTTTCCTTAGATTTAGGTCATGCTTTTGGCCCTCACCAAAGCTCCCCAGATTTAGGTTCAAGGGTTGCTACTTCCCTTTGCGGGCTATGAGCTTAAATCCTCACCTCTTAGGAATTTTTGTGACCTTATATCATGGAATTATAAGCCCCAAAATTCTAATAAAAATTCAACTCAAATAAATCAAATCAGTTTCAAAAATGTAAAACCCCACCATAGGATAGTTTGGGGTGCTTACTATTCTTCCTAGTATCTTATGCACCCCTACTTATTTTCATTTTGCTTTGATAAGAACTAACTCCTCTTGATCGATCCCACTTGACTCTCTAAAAATAAACCAATCAATTGATAGTCCTACCTTTCAAAATCTTTGGAGATAGCAATCATTTACCTTAATCGAGAGTATTCCTAAGGAATCCTGTTTCTTAGAATGTAATTAACTATGGGGGCTTACCGTTATAGGGAACTTAGCAAGCCCTGTTATACTTTCCATGTAAAGTAGGAGAAGAACCTCTGGTACATTACAAAGACCCATAGTCCTTAAGAGTCCTTATTGAGGTGATTAGGTCCATTGTAGGGTGATGACTTCTATCTCTCAAGATAGTACACCTTTCCTGCCGCCATACCCAATCACCCAATAAGAATATCTACAAATCTACGTGACATCCCAACAAGCATATTTTATATATATTTTTATTTTTCATTTATCCTTCTTTCATAAAAAGAAAAGGGGGACAGATGAAAGTGGAGATATATATAAAATTTTTACCACAGGCACCTAGGACACTGCCCAACCTGACCTAAAGGGTGGTTGGGTCGGCCATGACTCATGGGAGGAAAAATCACCTCACCCTCCCCATTGGAGCATTTGAAACCCATAGGACACCCATGATTCCTCCTTGGCAGCCACCTCCACACCTTCAACCAACCAAGCTAAGCTAACTCACCTCCTCCCTACCACCCTTGACTCCATGAGATGGTCAACGGTCACTAGAAGCCAAACTTGATCCCACCATCTAATCAAGATGAAGCTGGGTATACACCCCTCATTTCCAATCAAACACACAAAAATATTTCTTTAGAGATCTAGCTACCTAAGATGAGCCATTAAAGCCATTCCTTAAGCACTCATGCTTATTCTTCAATAAAAAAATTCCATTCCCGTTGGTCCTAAAATAGTACACTCCAATTTCCAACCTAAACTTCCCCATTTTTCCATCAAACTCAAATTAACTTTGCACACGCCTTCCCTAAGGCTTGTCGAACAAGAATGAATCATCTCCCAAGCTTCCCAGCACTAGAGGTGGGATTTTGATCAAAGCTGAGCTCTAAATCATCAGTTCATGGCCTTCCGAGTGAACATCAAGGAATTGATCTAATTACAACTCAACAGGGTTTTTTCTCTGCTATATGAAGCTTCATCAGTTGTTTGAGCTACCGATCTTGACCTCTGGCAAAGAATGCTTCCAAAACTGATCCCTAGGCAAAAATGGGTTGGAGCTTTTGAAGAAAACTTGCATCTCATGTGACCTTGACCATTGGAACCCATCTGATTGATGTCATAAAGGTGTGGGATCCTTTTGGAGTTGATCTGAGCTCTGATAAACTCGGATCAAGTGACCAATGGTGGACGCACTTCATTCTCCCTCACATGCATGACATTAGATCACACAATATGATTTGATTAGATCATATTAAGCTATGGATTAATCATAGTTAGATCTTAGATCATATGGTGACGAAAGTGCCCCACCACCTCCATGTAGAACGGTCGATAAGTAGCCAATCCCGCGATGCCACATGGAAAACATGCCGGGTCAGCGTGCCATGTGGCACCAACAGGATTAGGCTTTAATTAGGCTTAATTAATCATTTTTAATGGCTTAAACTTCAAAAAATCATAAAAATAATAGAGAAATAAAAAAATAAATAAATACTTATTTTAAAGGTATTTTAGAGGAGAATTAATTTAAAATGATCTTAATCAATTTTGAACATTAATTAAGGTTTAATCAAGGATTTAATTACAAATTTTATTAATTAATTACTTCTTAATTACTTGAGCAATTAATCCCAAATTTTGTGGGTTAATTTAATGGGATGACTTTATTTCTCACTTAATTAGGAAAATGGACTAATTAAACTTTAACTACTCTTTTAAGTTAATTAATAATTAATTAATCACTTGAATAATAATGAATTGGTTAATTAAGTTTATTAATCATTGTTCAATAGTAAGTGAACTAAGGAATAGGTTGGGACCCCTTTCCTAAGTTCCATTCACCCTTTTAAAATGAAATTAATTAAGATTTAATAATAATTAAATCACTTAATCAAATTGAATCATCAATCACCTTAATTAATTAAATCATGTTGTAGATCTTTATGTGTTTGATAACCTAAAGGAGTTTAATTAAATTATGGTTAGTCCACATGTGCGGGAAAACCATAAGAGTAATTAATTAAGTCCTTTAATCTAATTAACTATTAATCATGAGCCAACTGCATTAGGTCTCTTTTATTTCCTAGGATCATTGTAAGTTCATTTTCCATGCATATCATATTGGCTCATAATTATTTAGTTAATTACTTTGAGGTGACATAGGTAAAAGTAATTAATTCATCTAATTAAGGCTTCAACTTAATTAACCCATAAAATCAACATAATTATATTTCCTTAAATTAAATCAAATTACAAATGTGATGGGATTAAAACAACAAGATGATTTCTCTTCTTTTTAAATCAAAATCCAAAACTTAATTAATAAAGAAGCTTTGGTTTGATTTAAATAATCTTATTTGATTTGATTGTCCTTAAGAAGTAGTTTGGTTGAATGAATCACATGCTTATATTTGATTATCCTCTTTCCAATCATGTTAAATTTGGTATGTCATTTAAATTCATGCATCCATATTTTGAAAATCAAGTAAAATAAAATGGATTTCTTTTATTTAAGCTTGCATGTGTTGATCTAATTTAATATATGCATGTCTTTTTTTAATTTTTTTTATATGCATGTGCATGCATGTCTATTATCACTATTAAATCCAAATGTATTTTTCAAAAGCTTATAAATGAATAACAATATTTATTATGATGCTAGTTATAAATACATAAAAAATTCATGTGCTTATAGCTTAAGTGTATGAATGTTGAGTTTTCTTTCCTCTATTCATGTGTTGATTTATATAAGATTGAATCGTAATGGGTATATAGTCTAGACATCTCGAGAACACAAGGCATTAGCTAGCCCCAAGGAGGTCATTTGATTACCTCACTTCCCTGGTTTAACAATGGCACGTACCCATTTGATTTCAATGTTATGTATTTCAACATTAGAATTTGGATAAAGCTTTAATTCATATATATAAATGATTTAATCAAACAAAATATACAATGTTTGCATTATTTTCTTTCTCTCATTTATGTATACATCCATGTGTATCCAAGAAAAGCAAGTATATATGGACATCCCAGAATACGAGACTTTAGTTAGCCCCAAGGAAGTCATTTTATTACCTCACGTCCCTAGTTTAACCATGGCACATACTCTTATATCTTTGTACATGTATATGTATATGTGAATAGTGAATGAAAATCTCATTTTACATTAAAATTGCATGCATTCATAATTGACTAAGTGGTTGAATTAATTAGCCATATGATTTAGAGGTTACTTCCTATTTTCATGTATACAAATTTACATACGTTTGAATGCAAATGGGTATATAGTATAGACATCCCGAGAATACGAGGCTTTAGCTAGCTCCAAGGTTGACTACTTCACTTCCCTGGTTTAACAATGGCACATGACTATTTAATTTCATTCTTATGTCATTTTTGTATAAGAATTTGTATAAAGTTCTAAATTAATATGTTTAAATAATTCAAATAAAATAAAATTCTAAACATACACATACATTCATAATTTAAGTGTCTTAAAATATGTTACATGTATAGATACACTTAAGATTAAATCATATGCATGTTACATGTGATGGAAAAGAATTATTTAATATATGTCATGTGGTAATTCAATTAAATTAATCTTAAGATGCCTTTCATTTTGAATACCAAAAGTGAACCTAAACTTAGATTAATTAAATCATTTAATAAGCCATTCACTAAAGAGAACTAAATCAAAATAATATACTTTAGAAAGTGACTTAAGGTTGGGATGAAAGAGGAAAATCCTCTTTTCCTCTCTTTATAATAGTTAGTTGTTAAGTGTAATCAAATGAAACAAAAGAAAACACAAATTAAACTACTTCAAGTGCAATCAACCTTTCATGTTAAATTGAATCCTTCTACACTTAGAAAATACAATAATAATGCCTAACATGACTTACCACACACAAGCCTTAATACACATTAGAATTAAGTCACCACTTCTAGCTCTAAGTTAGATGGTGTATGATGATATATGTTTTGTTTTATGATGTATTATTTTAGATTGATGTTAGGTGTATGCTTCAGACAAATGATAGGCCAATATTAGCCTAATCATGATTTTTGCATGGGATTATACTTAAGGGATGCTTAAAAATAAATGTGGATGCTCCTTTTATAGGTTACTTAAATCCTTAAGCATAATCCAAGTTAGGATAGGTGAGCTTAGTTACCCATGTGTAGGGTGCTAAGTCCAAATTGTAAATACAACTGCTTGGGATTATATGTATATTTAGCCAACCTCTATTTTTTAGGTGTAGTTAGATTTACTTTTCCCAAATAAATGTAATTTTTGTAATAGAAATTAGAATTAGTGCTATGGGGATTAGATGAGAAGGGTCAAGCTTTCCCTGGTACTGTGATGTCTTTAATGTAAGAACCATCAAAATCAAAGAAGGAACCAAATCAAAAATGGAGATATGAAGAAAGAAGGCCCCCATATCATTTAATACAATTATAATTATTCTTTTCTAGGTTAGGGTAGATCTTTTTTATCTCTTCAGTGGTACCCGACCACATCGACCTTTTATTCTTTTATGATAGTTTATATAATTGTTTGATGTTATGTTTACATTATGCATTAGGATGACATGCTTTTCATAGATTCTTAAATGATTGATGATTTAACGTGTGGTTTGGATACGATTAGGCTCTTAGGATAAAAATAACTTTTCTACCCAACTAATCACTCATAACTAAATTTTAAACAACTCATAACCTCATCATAAAGCCTAAGGCATAAATAAGATAATTAAAAGATTTAGCAACCCTTAGCTATATGGTTGTATATCACATCATGCATGCATATTCATTCTCTTGAACATGAAGATTCCATCCTTGCATAGATAAATGAATGCTTAACCCATGATGAGGCCCCTTATGGTGGAGAACACCTTCTTCTAGCTGATTTAACTCATAACCTATTTCATCATGCATTTAGGCATAAGTGAAGCCTCTATCAAAATGATGTGTCTAAAATGAAATAAAATTTAAAAAAAGATTTTGCATCTATAAATTAAGTCATATGCTCATACCACTCATGCTCTAGTCTATAGTATTTAGGACTTTAGTCTCTTTCTAATTAAATAACTACCGGTTATCTTGTAATCCATAAAATCTAACTACATGCTTTTAAAATCATATGAGTTAGGAAATACTCTAAGTGTTTAAGTCCGTTCTATTATTTATCTTGTCTACTTGCTTAGATTTAGGTCGCTTAGCACTAAAGCTCTATATTTGATCCGAGGTATGTTTCCGCTAGCATAAATCAGCACCTCATTCTCAACCTTATGTTGGTGGATTATAATCCATAGTAATCTAATTAAATTTTAACTCAAAACATATAAATCTCCTCAACTTCCAAATTATAAAACCCAACAATAAGATAAATTGGAATGCTCATTAGGCCTCCTAGTATCATGAGCATTTCCTACTTATTTCATTTGGATTGAAAAAATAAGTATTTTCCTTGAACTTTCCCAATTGATTTTCCAAATATAACCAATCCTTTGAGTAAGTCTTCATCACTGAATGTAACTCCTAAGATATTCTTTTAGTGGCATGCCTCACCTTTAGTAGTGGTCAACTGACCTAAGCATATCTCTAGATCAAGTAAGGCCATGATTAGAGATTCTCTCATCTCTTTGGATATGACAAGGGTGCTATATACGCTTAACTTAGCTAGAAACTTTCTAAGGTGAGCTAGGATATTGTAATCAACTCTAGCTTGGTCCTCCACAAGATTATCTGTGTGGGGCATCTTATGGAGGGGCTATTTGCTCACTAGAACCAATGATTTGCTTACCCTTATCCTGAGGTGCTGCCCTAGGAGGTAGAACTTTTCCACCGTGTAGGTTGACCTCAGTGACCTCTTGGAATGATGAGCTTTTGGAAAGTTCTACCTTCATGGCATACCTATAGCTTCTTGGGATCCTAGTCACTAAAGTCAATCTCAAGAGGTAAACTGATTGATTTAGAGAAGGATCCAACTCTAAATCGAAAGGAATGGATCAAACTACTATTATTTTTATTTAGACTGAGAGCTTCCAATAGAATAAAATCAAGAGCATCGTAGACAATATATAAGTATAATCGCCTTTCATTAATTTCTTTTGGGTGGAGGTAGATAATAAATCAAATAATGTAAGTGAGTAAGGGATTTAGTGCTTATCCACTACAATGCTCGACAAGAGATAAAAGAGGTGATAGCTGTAACGATGGAGGGAGTACTTGGACGGGCTAAGCTACCGACTATCCCTGCAAGTATGGTGAGTCGCTACTACTATCACCCTCCCCGAGCAACTACCAAATCTTCCTTGTTGGAGGTTTGAGCTACTTCGCAAGGAAAGCTTCTTGAACTTAGAAATGATCTGCTTTGAGAGATATGGAGATATCCTAACCTTCTTTGGTCTTAAAAAGATCGTAAGTATCCCTTAGGATTCCTCTAACAAAATTGGATGGTTGTTCTAATAAGTATTATTTAGGGATAACTGTGGCTCCCAACTTGTAGATGTGCTCAATCTAGTCTTTAAATGTGATACAATTCTCTATGCCTTGGCCAAACATGCGATGGTAGTGGCAATAGCTAGATCATCGCTCTTGCCCACTTCCTAGCTCTAAAGAACCGTCAAGTTCTTTAAGATATTGTTAAAGATTTTCCTGACTACCTCCCTCTTGAATGAATATGTCTTATTCAATTTATCGACAAGAGTAAGTGGAAAGTAGCTATTTGGTGGAGGATATGAATACCACTGCTGGGTAGGCTGTTGAGGTGGTGGAAATGGTCGCTGTGGCAGTTGTGGTGGCCGGTTTGATGGCCATGGTGGTGGAAAAAGAGGTGGAAAATGAGGCTACTAAGCTCATAGTCTCTCATACTGAACTCTAGCTTGTTGCTTCCCTCTGTCCACTAAAACAATTGTCCCTAGCTTCTTCTCAAACACCTTCTGTGGCTTGGGCCTAGATGATTCGTCGGTAAAGGGCAACTATTTGGCTTCATCTTGTAGGCTAGTCGCATTGTTGATTAATTTCTCAATATTTTGATGGTAAAGCCCTTAAATATGAAGGTGAATGGGCCATGGATATTCTTAAGAAGAATCTCAATGGCATGCTAACTGTGGTTCGATTTCATGGTCGCTACGCCACTTAAAATGTAATCAATAAGGAACTGAGTTTCTTTTCTCTACAATGAGGTTGCCTCTAATCTTGAGCTCTAAAACCTCTTGATGAAGAGGTGCTCCAACTCAAAGAAAGTCTTCACCAAACCATTAGGTAGTTCAGACAATCAAATGCAACACCTTACACCAAAACTAGAAGAGGAGTCATCCACCTGTGACTCTCTAAAGTGTGAAATGAGTTATCTTTCACTATCATCAAAGATCTTAAGGATGCACAAAAACCCTAAATAAAATAAAAACTAAATAAAAATCTAAACCTAAAAATAAATAAAAAATAAAACCTAAACCCTAAGCTAAAAAAAACCAAAACCTAAAATAAACAAAATAAAATAAACATAAAGCTAAATTAAAATAATCTAAACTAAAATAATTAAAGCCTAAACCTAAACCTAAAATAAACTAAACCTAAACACTAAACTAAATATAATAAAATAAATAAAAAATAAACCTAAACCTAAATTAAAAAAACCTAAAATAAAAACCTAATATCTCAAACTAAAAAAATAAAATAAAAATCTAAGCCTAAACCTAAAAATGAAAAATAAAAACTAAACCAAAGAAAATAAATAAAAATAAAACTATACTAAAAAATACACATAAACCTAAACCTAAAATATAAATTAAAATAAAAAACTTAAACTAAAATAATTAAACCAAAACTAAATAAACTAAACCAAAGAAAAATAAAAGATAAACCTAAATAAAAATAACAAATAAAATAAATTATCTAAATAAACCTAAACACTAAACTAAACTATAAACTATATAAACCCTAACCTAAACTAACCTAAACACAAAACCTAAACTAAACCTAAACCTAAAACCCCTAAAAAAAAAATAAACTAACTAACTAAAAAAACCCAAACCTAAACTCCTAAACCCCTAACCTAACTAAACACTAAACCCTAAACCTAAACTAAACCCTAAATCTAAAAACAAATAAACTTAAATCTAAACCTAAACCTAAAACTAAACCCTATAAACCCTAAACCCTAAACCCTAAACTAAACTAACCTAAACCTAATCCAAAAATAAACCATAAACCCTAAACCCTAAATCAAAACACTAAACCCTAAACCCAAACCCAAAATCCTAAACCCTAAACCTTAAACCCTAAAAACTTAAAAACTTAAACTTAAACTAAATAAAACATAAAAAATAAAATAAATAAATAAACCTAAATTTAATTAAATTAAAATAATAAAATAAAATAAAAGCCTAAACTAAAACCTGAACCTAAATCTAAAAAAATAAATAAAAAAACTAATTAAAATAAACTAAAATAAAATAAATAAATGCCTAAACTAAACTAAAAATAAAATAAACTTAAGAATGAAAAACCTAAATAAAATAAAAACTAAATGAAAACTAAAAACAAAATAAACCTAAAATAAAATAAATTAAAAACTAAATAAAAACTTAAACCTAAAAAATAAACCTTAAATTAAAACCTAAAAAAAATAAAAAATAAAACCTAAACGTTAAACTAAAAAAAAGCAAATCCTAAAATAAAAATAAAATAAAAAAAAGAAAATAAACCCAAACCTAAACTAAAATAAACTAAACTAAAATAAATAAAAGATAAACCTAATCCTAAATTAACTAAACCTAAACCTAAACCTAAACTAAATAAAATAAAATAAACTAAAAATAGACTTAAACCTACACTAAATATAAAACCTAAAAATAAACCTAAAAGCTAAACCTAAAAAGATAAAATAAAACCTAAATCTAAACCTAAAAAATTAAAAATAAAACCTAAACCTAAAAATAAAATAAAAATAAAACTCAACTAAAAAATAAACTTAAACCTAAAAAATAAACTAAAATTAAAACCTATACCAAAATAAAGAAACCTAAAATAAATAAACTAAACTAAATAAAAATAAAAAATAAACCTAAATAAAAAAAAAAATAAACTAAATAAACTTAATAAATTGAACCTACCGGTTTCCTTAATTTAGAAAAAAAAAACCCTAAACCCTAAAGGCATAAACCCTAGTACCCTAAACCCTAAACCCTAAACCCTAAGCCCTAACCCTAAACCTAAACCTAAACTACAAACCCTAAACCTAAACTTAAAATAACTAAATAAATTTAAAAATAAACCTAAACCAAAACCTAATAAACCCTAAATAAAACCTACTAAAAACATCAAAACATGATCACCTAGATCTGGTGGAGGCAAAGCTATCTATCATAAACTGAGGTTCTATAAAAAATAGCAAATTATTATAGGCAAATGGAGGTTAAAAAAATGGTGAAGGGAGAGATAAATGGTGGATCCCACTACTAGGCCTGGTTTTGATGGGAACTAGAAATAAGATATAAATCATCTACCTAAACTCTAAATAAACTAGTTATCTAATTTGCTCTAAGCTGCTCAATATATGTCATTGCTTGTAAGAAAACCATATGTGTTACTTGGTTTAGAAAAAAAGAAATGTTGAATCTGAATTTGTTCTCTATTAAATTAAAAAAAAACCAAAAACCCTAAAGCCTAAACTGAATCATGAATCCTAAACCTAAAACCTAAACCCTAAACCCTAAACCCTAAATCCTAAAACCTTAAACCCTAAAACCCTAAACCCTAAATTTTAAACCATAAACCTTAAACCCTAAACTCTAACCCTAAACCCCAAATCCTAAACCTGAACCTAAACTTTAATTTACTAAATAATCTAAAAAATAAACTTAAACCCTAAAACCTAATAAACCTAAACCTAAACCTAAACCCTAAGAATGGCTAATCTTGATAAACATCATCAACCAAAACATCTAAACCTAACTATAAAAGTATCTAAAAACTGGATCTCGCCACTTGAGACTCTAAACTAGAGAAACTAAATAATGATCGATATGATTGATGCTTAAAACACTATCGTAGATGGTTCTAAATCAAAGGTTTTGATTTTCTATGCATGCTCATTTATCTCTAAACTACCTGTCTAAAAACTACTTGGTTGATGAAATTAAAAAAAAAAAGAAATATTGAATCAATTTATTCACTCTAACAAAAAAAAAAACCAAAACCTATAAATGATGGCTAAAGTGGTGATGGCCTGAGGTTCTAAATGGTAAGTGGGAGGTGGGATGAAGGTTACAACCATGGTGGTGACGAAGGGAGAGATCAGGGATATGATGGTGGATCCAGCTACTAGATAGGTCGGGGTGGTTCTCATGGGAATTAGAGAAATTAAAGAATGGTCAATCTGATCTACTGCTTATGGAATTGTGTCTCTACTATAGAGACGATTCTAGTTATCAACGGGTTTTGATTTGCTCTATGCGTGCTCATTTTTGATCTATGTCATCACTTGTGTCTTAGAAAACTTGGTGTGTTACTTGGTTGATGAAATCAAAAAGAAGAAATGTTGAATATGAATTTTAAACTAAAACCAAAAAACCTAAACCTAAACTAAAATAACCATAAACCTAAAATCTAAACCCTAAATGGTAACCCTAAATAAACCTAAACTAAAGTCCTTAAATAAACCTAAACTATACTAAAAAATAAAAAACCAAAATTAAATAAAAACTAAACTTAAAATTAAAATAAAATATACCTAAAATAAAATAAAATAAAAACTATATAAAAACCTAAACCTAGAAAATAAACCTAAAAATAAAAACTAAAAATAAATTAAAAAATAAAACCTAAACCCTAAACTAAAAAAACCCTAAACCTAAAATAAAAATAAAATAAACCTAAACCTAAACTAAAGTAAATAAAACCTAAGCCTAAACCTAAAATAAACCAAAATTAAACCTAAACCTAAACAAAATAAAATAAAATTAATTAAAAATAAATCTAAACCTAAACTAAAAAATATAACCTAAAAATAAGCCTAAAACTTAAACCTAAAAAATAAAATAAGAACTCAAACCAAAACCTAAACATAAAAAATAAAATCTAAACCTAAAAATAAAAATAAAATAAACATAAACTAAAAATAAATATAAACTTAAACCTAAAGCTAAAAAATAAACTAAAATAAAGAACCTAAACTAAAATAAATAGACCCAAAATAAATAAACTAAACTAAATAAAAATAAAAATTAAACCTAAATAATAATAATAATAATAATAATAAAATAAACTAAAATAAATAAAAAATAAACTAAATAAAAAAAACCTCTAAACCTTAAAGCTAAACCCAAACCCTAAACCCTAAACCTTAAAACCTAAAAAACCCAAAACCTTAAACCCTAAACTAACCCAAAATCTGAGGTTTATTGCTACATGGATGTTAAACCTGATGGTGGTAGTAATATTTGTTTGTAACCCTCCTGAGTATGGCTACTCACAAATTTTGTTGTTCTAATTTTATGACTAACCTTCTTTGGTTTTTCTTTCCATTCTCATTATCTTTGTTTATTTTCTTTTACTATCTGCTTTAGTTTTTTCAAGGTTTCCTTCAATCTTATGTCTCTTTAGATGGACACAATTCTATGTTGTTACTATTCTTTTCTTAGTTTTCCATTTGTTTTTGCTATCTTTTGCTTAGATTTATTTAGTCCTTCTACTCTTCATCTAAATTATCCGCTATGTAATCATTTCCTTTTCTTTTCTAATAAAATTTCCTCTAAAAAAAAAACAAATAAAACCTAAACCTACAACCCTAAACCCTAAACCCAAACCCAAAACCCTAAACCCTAAAACCTAAAAAAAACCTAAACAACTAAATACAACAACAACAAATAAACAACAAGCCTTAATCCCACTAGTGGGTCTACATGAATCCTTCGCCATCAGGTCCTATTATGTGTCAAATTCTCATCTAATTCAAGTATACTAAGATCATTATTTATACATCTTAACCAAGTCTTTTAGGTCTACCTCTACCTTTCTTAACATAAGGAAATCTAATGCATCTACTGGTCATCTGAAACGCTTTATGTGGCCAAACCATCTAAGGAATTCTCCCTAATCTTATCTACCAGGAGCTCCAACTTTTTAACATACTCATTTTGCATTCTATTCTAAGAGTAAAGCCACTCATCCACCTAAGCATCCTCATCTCTGTAACACTTAACTTAGTCTTATGCTTTTATTGGCCAACATTCGCACCATAAGTCATCGGTCTTACCACCATCTTATAAAATTTTCCTTAAGTTTAAGTGGAACTTTTCTATCACATAATAGGCCGATGCATTCCTCCACTTCAACCATCCAACTTGAATTCTACTAATAACATCTCCATCTATTTCACCATCATTTTGACAATAGAGCCTAAATATCTCAATCGCTCACTCTTAATGACTTGATCACCTAAAGTCACAACACTACCACTAAAACTTCTACAACTAAAATTACACTCCATATATTCTTAGATCTACTTAAACGAAAACCTTTAGACTCTAAAGTTGACCTCCATAATTCAAGTTTCTTGGACTCTCTAGTCTTATCAACAAGAAGAATGTCATCAAAAAAGCATACACCAAGGTACATCTTCTTGTAAATGCCTCGTAAGAACATCCATAACTAAAGTAAAAAAGATAAGGGCTTAATGTTGATCCTTGATGTAATCCAACCAAATAGGAAAATATTTTGTCAATCCTCCTTGTGTTTGGACACAAGTAATAGTAGTATACATATCCTTAATAACTTGAATATAACCAATATTAACTCTTTCTTCTAGAACTCTCCAAAGAACATCTCTTGAGACTTTATCATAAGCTTTCTAAATCAATAAATATCATATGTAGATCCTTTACTTTCTCTATGTTTCTATCAACCCTCTTAACAAATGTATAGCATCCATAGTAGATCTACCCGGCATGAAACCAAACCGATCTAAACTGTATCACATCGTAACCTATACTCTCACTTCTCCCATAATTTTAATGTATGGCACATTAACTTACCTCTATAATTTGCACACTCTTGTGCATCACCTTTATTCTTAAATATAGAACCACTTTTCTCCACTCATCTGGCATCTTTTAGTCTTTAAAATAACAAAAAAGATTTGTAAGCCAAGAAATTCCTTGATCTCCTAAACATTTCCACACATCTATTAATATTATCCTCCTAATTTTCCACATTTCATTTTCTTTAAAGCTTCACTAACTTCTATTTACTAATAATGATAAAATGAAATTCTATTGTTTAGGGTATTAAGGTTGCTAAAATCAATCATCTTTCAGATCCTTCATTGAAAGTTTATCAAAATATCTCATCCACCTATTTTCAATATCTTTTCTAAGAAAAGCACTTTATTATTTTCATCAACACCTACTTGAACTATGTCTTTACTTCTCCTATCTCTTTGTTGGCTAACTTATACATACATCTTTCACCTTCTTTGGTATCTAATCTATTGTATAAATCACTAAAGCTAAATTTTTTGCAACATATATTGCTTTCTTAGAATCTCTACAAAGCCACTTTATATCTTTCCCAATAATTTTACATCTAAACCAAGTTTTATAACAATGCTTCTTATTTTTTATCTTTTCTTGCACACTCTGACTCCACCACCAACTGTTCTTATTAAAAGAAGCTTTTCCTTTTGATTCTCCAAGCACATCTTTAGCAACTTGCTTAATTTAACTTGATATTTTTTCCCACATAACATTAGCATCTTTATGAACACCCCAAATTCTAATATCTTGTAGCTTGCTCTTAAAAATATTTTTATTTGTGTTCTTGAAGTGTCCCCATCTAATCCTAGGACAATAATTTAGTTTATTTTTCTCTTACAACCTTTCATCTTAAAATCTAAAACTAATCGATGTTGGTACTTAAAATTTCACTTGGTATGACCTACAATCTTTACAATTTAAACGATCTATTTTTCTTATCAGAAAATAATCAATCTGCATTTTACTAGATCCATTTTTATAAGTAATAATATGCTCATCTCTTTTCTTAAATAGAGTATTAGCAACTACAAAATCATAGGCTAAAATAAAATCTAATTTAGTCTTACATTCTTCATTAGTAACTCCAAATCCATAACCACCATGAATACTTTTAAAATCTTCTACCACTCTACCAACATGTCCATTTAAATCTCCTCCCATAAATATTTTTTTCTTCAAGAGGTATCTTTTGTATTAATCCCTCTAATTCATTCTAAAATTTTTCTTTTACGCTTACCTCCAAAACTTGAGAGCATGACACTTATAACATTGATAATCAAGTATCAACAATAATCTTTAAAGCTATAATTCTATCTCCACATCTATTAATACTTATAACATTATCCTTCAAACTTTTATCTATAATCACACCTACACCATTTCTAGTACTTTTACCCAATACCAAAGTTTAAAACCTAAACTATCAATCTCCTTGGCCTTCTCACCAACCCATTTAGTTTCTTGAACACATAAAATATTTATCTTTCTATGAACCATAATATCTATTAATTCCATTAATTTATCTGTAAGAGTACCTATATTCCAAGATCCTAACCTAATTCTAGTTTCATGGACTAACTTCTTGCAGATCCGAAAATGTAACCCTTGCTTATTTAACACCGCATATGTACATACATTTTCATCTATCATTTATACAACAACTTACAAGATAACACAATGATTTAAAGGATTCATGTCATGATTATTTCACAAATTTACCTCGACTACCTAAAACCCTCCACTTTTGCATCCTACTTATAAAATATAGTGTTAAATAAACTAAATAAAATTGAAAATAAAATAAATAAAACCTAAACCTAAATAAAAAATAAAATAAAATAAAGTAAAACCTTAAACTAAAACCTAAACCTTAACCTAAACCTTAACCTAAACCTAAACCTAAACGTAAAAATAAAATAAAATAAAAACTAAAAACTAAACTAAAATATAATAAATAAAAACCTAAACTAAACAAAAAAATAAAATAAACCTATAAATAAAAAACTAAAATAAAATAAAAAATTAAATGCAAAATAAAAATAAAATAAACCTAAAATAAAATAAAATAAAAACTAAATAAAATAAACCTAAAAAATAAACTTAAAATAAAATCTAAAATAAATAAAAATAAATAAACTAAACCTAAACTTAAAACCTAAACCTAAACTAAAATAAAATAAATGAAAGCCTAAAATAAACTAAAACCTAATCCTAAACCTAAACCCAAAATAAAATAAAATAAAATTAAAATAAACCTAAAATAAAAACCTAAAATAAACCTAAAATAAAAAACTAAACCTAAACCTCAAAAAATAAAATAAAAACCTAAACCTAAACCTAAAAGTAAAAAATAAAACATAAACCTAAAAAATAAAATTAAAATAAAACTAAACTAAAAAATATGCATAAACCTAAACCTAAACATAAACCTAAAAAACCTAAACTACGATAAATAAACTAAATTAAACAAAAATAAAAAATAAATAAACCAAAATAAATAAATAAAATAATCTAAATAAACCTATGCCTACAAGTTTACTTAATAAAAAAACCCCTAAAATCTAAACACTAAATCCTAAACCCTAAACCTTAAAAAACCCTATACCCTAAACCCTAAATCCTAAACTCTAAACCCTAACCCTAACCCTAAACCCTAAAATCTAAACCCTAAACCCTAAATCCTAAACCCTAAAACCCTAAATTCTACATTCCAAACTAAACCCTAAACCCTAAACCCAAAAAATCATAAACCTTAAAGACTAAACCTTATACCCTAAATTAATGAAAAACCATAAGCTAACCCTAAACCCTAAGCTCTAAAAATCTAAAAACCAAAACCTAAACTAAATAAAACCTAATATTAAAATAAATAAAATAAAATAAAATAAAATCCTAAACTCAAACCTAAAAATAAAATAAAATAAAAAATAAAAATAAACTAAAATAAAATAAATAAAAACCTAAGCTAAACTAAAAAATAAAATAAACTCAAGATAAAATTCTGAATAAAATAAAAAATAAACATAAAATTAAAATAAAATATCGATAAAATAAAATAAAATATAAACCTAAACCTAAAAGATAAACCTAAAAAATAAATAAAAAATAAAACCTAATCCCTAAACTAAAAAAAACCTAAACCTAAAATAAAAATAAATAAACAAAAAAATAAAATAAGATAAACCTAAACCTAAAATAAAATAAACTCAAACAAATAAAACCTAAACCTAAACCTAAAATAAACTAAACTTAAACCTAAACCTAAACTAAATAAAATAAAATAAACTCAAATAAATCAAACCTAAACTAAAAAATTAAACCTAAAAATAAACCTAAAAATAAACCGAAAATAAAACCTAAAATAAAAAAATAAATTAATCAAATAAAAACCTAAACCTAAAAATAAAAAATAAAACTTAATCCTAAAAAAACTAAAAAATAAAAAAACAAAATTAAAAAATTTGCATAAACCTAAACCTAAACTTAAAAAATAAACTAAAATAAAAAACCTAAACTAAAATAAATAAACTAAACTAAATAAAAAAATAAACCTAAATAAAAATAAAAAATAAATCAAATAAAAAATAATTTAAATAAACTAAATAAAAATATCTTAATTTTAAAAATAAGCTAAACTAACCTAAACCCTAAACTAAACCCTAAACAACCTAAACCTAAACCAAACCTAAACACTAAACCAAAACCCTAAACCCTAAAGTATAAACCCTAAACTAAAACCTAAAACCCTAAACTCTAAAGCCAAATACTAAACCATAAACCCTAATCCTAAACCCCAATAAACCCTAAACCTTAAAACCAAAATCCTAAACCCTAAACCCTAAAAGCATAAACCCTAAACCTAAACCTAAACCATAATCCTAAACCTAAACCTAAACCTAAACCTATAATAACTAAATAAAATAAAAATAAACTTAAAAATACCCCTAAAATAAATGACAACAAAACATCACCATCAACCTAAAAAAAAATAGCTAAATTATCATAAATCTGAGGTGATGGTGGATAAAAAAAAATGGAGGGAAGGATAAACAACCTATGGTGAGGGAGATCAAGATATGATGGTGGATCCTACTAAAATGGTATGAGATAGAGAAAAAGATAATCCGACTTATGGAGCTATGCCTAAATAGATGGTTCTAGTTATATTTTTCAATTTAAATTTAAAATCTTTGTTGATTATGTCTTAGAAAACTTGGTGTGTTACTTGATTGATGAAATTAAAAATAAAAATAAAAAACCTAAACTAAAATAAATAAATCAAAATAAATAAACTAAATTAAATAAAAATAAAATTTTACTTAAATAAAGATAAAAAAATAAAATAAAGTAAAATAAATAAAAAATAAACTAAATGAACCCTAAACCCTAAACCCTAAACCTTAAACCTGCAACCCTAAACCCTAATCCCTAAATCCTAAACCCTAAACCTTAAACCCTAAATCCTACAAACCTAAACTCTAAACCCCAAACCCTAAACCCTAAACCCTATACCTAAAAAACCTAACAACCTTTACCTAAATAAAATAAAACCTAAAAATAAAATAAATAAAAAACCTGTACCTAAATAAAATAAAAAATAAAATAAAATAAAACCTAAACTAAAACCTAAAAAATAAACCCTAAATAAAATAAACCTAAAATACAAAATAAAAAAAATAAAACTAAACATAAATAAAATAAAATAAACAAAAATAAATAAAACTTAAACATAAAACTAAACCTAAAAAATAAACCTAAAATAAATAAAAATAAAACCTAAACCCTAATATTAAAAAAACCTAAACCTAAAATAAATAAAATAAACGAAACTTAAACTAAAATAAACTAACTAAAAAATAAACTAAACCTAAACCTAATCTAAACAATAAATAAAATAAAATAAACTAAAATAACCTAAACCTAAACTAAAAAATAAAACTTAAAATAACCAAAAATAAAAAAAACCTAAACCTAAAAAATAAAATAAAAACCTAAACATAAAAATAAAAAATAAAAGCTAAACCTTAAAAATAAAATATAAATAAAACAAACTAAAAAAATACGCATAAACCTAAACCTGAACCAAAAAATAAACTAAAATAAAAAAAACTAAATAAACTAAAATAAAAACTAAACCTAAAATAAATAAACAAAAATAAAAAAAAATAAATAAATAAACTAAAATAAATAAATAATATACTAATAAACTAAATAAACCTAAACCAACCAATTTACTAATTAAAAAAAACTAAACCTAAACCCTATATCCTAAATAAAAAACCTAAACCCTAAACCTAAAAAAACTAAACTACTAAATCTAAAACTAAACTATAAAACTAAACCCTAAACCTAAACCCTAACTAAACCTAAACCCTAAAAACTAAACCCTAAACCTAAAACCTAAACTAAACCTAAACTAAACTAAAAATAAACCAAAAACCTAAACTAAAAACTAAACTAAACTAAATAAACCTAAAACCCTAAACCTAAAAAACCTAAACTCTAAACCTAAACTAAAATAAATAACTAAAATAAACCTAAACCTAAAATAAAATAAAATAAATAAACTAAATAAAAAAAATTAAATAAATAAACCTAAACCTAATAAAATAAAATAAAAAACAAAATAAAATAAAAATAAAATAATAATAAACTAAAATAAAATAAAATAACCTAAACTAAAATAAAATAAAATAAACCTAAATAATAAAAAATAAAATAAAATTAAAAATAATAAAAAATAAACTAAATAAACTTAAACCTATTTACTTAAAAAAAAAATATCTTAAACCCTAAACCTAAATCCTAAACCCTAAATCATAAACCCTAAACCCTAAACTAATCTAAAACTAAACCCTAAACTAATAAACCCTAAACCCTAAACCTAAAATCTATAACCCAATTAAAACCCTATACCCTAAACCCTAAAACCCTAAACTAATAAACCCTAAACTAACCCTAAAAAAATAAACCCTAACTAAACCTTAAACCCTAAAAATAAAACCTAAACTAACTTAAACTAACTACTAAAATAAACTTAAACTAATCTAACCTAACTAAACCCTAAATCTAAACTTAAACCTAAACAAAACTAAACTAAACCTAAAACCCTCTAAACACTAAACCCTAAAACCTAAACCCTCTAAACCCTAAACCAACCTAAAACTAAACCTAAACCTCTAAACCTAAACTAAACTAAACTATAAACTAACCTAAACTAACTAAATAAACCTAAAACCCTAAATTAAAACCTTAAACCTAAACCTAACCTAAACCTAAACCTAAAAAAATAAAACCCTAATGTTAAAATAAACCTAAAACTCCTAAACTAAATAAAACTAACCTAATAATTAAATAAATAAACTTAAACCCTAAAAAATAGTAAACTTAAACCCTAAGAATTAACCTGACAATAAACATCACCATCAAACCTAGATCTAAAAAAATCATTATCACTGGTGAGGGATCTATCTGTGGATATGGAAAAAATCCGTGGTTAAAAGTAAAAAGGTTACAACCTTGGTGGTGGCAAGAGACATAATGGAGGATCCTACTACTGAGAGTTGGGTGGTTCAAAAAGAAATCAAGAACCTAATACTTATGGAACTATGTCTTAAACTCCTATCTAAGCACTATACCACTTTTACCTATGTCATTGCTTGTGTCTTAAAAAACTTGTTACTTGGTTGATGAAATCAAAAATAAAAAAAAAATCTAAACTAAAATAAATAAACTAAATAAAATTAAAATAAAAATAAACTTAAAGAAAAATAAAAAATAAAATAAAGTAAAATAAATAAAAAATAAACTAAATAAACCCTAAACCCTAAACCTTAAATCCTAAACCCAAAACCATAAACCATAAATCCTACAAACCTAAATCCTAAACCCTAAACCCTATACCTTAAAACTTAAAACCTAAACCTAAACTAAATAAAACCTAAAAATAAAATAAACAAAAACCTAAACCTAAATAAAATAAAAAAACTAAAATAAAATAAAAACCTAAACTAAAACCTAAACATAAAAAATAAAATAAAAACATAAAAACTAAAATAAATAAAGACCTAAACTTAACTAAAAAATAAAATAAACCTAAAAATACAAATCCAAAATAAAATAAAAACTAAACATATAATAAAATAAAAAATAAATAAAAACCTAAATCGAAAAAATAAACCTAAAAATAAATAAAAAATAAAACCTAAACCCTAATATAAAAAACCTAAACCTAAAATAAAAATAAAATAAATGAAAACTTAAATTAAAATAACCTAAACTAAAAAAATAAAACCTAAACATAAACCTAATCTTAAACAATAAATAAAATAAAATAAACTAAAAATAAACCTAAACCTAAACTACAAAATAAAACTTAAACCTAAAAAATAAAATGAAAACCTAAACCTAAAAATAAAAAATAAAAGCTAAACCTAAAAAATAAAATATAAATAAACTAAACTAAAAAAATAAAATATAAACCCAACTAAAAAAATAAACTAAAATAAAAAAAACTAAACTAAAATAAATAAAACTAAAATAAATAAACTAAACTAAATAAAAATTAAAAATAAACCCAAAAACTAAAAAATAAAAAATAAAAATTATACTAATAAACTAAATAAACCTAAACCTTCTAATTTACTTAATTAAAAGAAAAAACCTAAACACTAAATCCTATATCCTAAACCTTAAATGTTCAAACTAACCCTATACCCTAAACCCTAAACCCTAAACCTAAAATCCTAAACCCTAAACCTAACCCTAACCCTAAACTTAAAACCTAAAACATAAACCCTAAACGCTAAAACCATAAAACACTAAACCCTAAACCCTAAACTAACCCTAAACCCTAAACCCTAAGCTAACCCTAAACCCTTAAAACCCTAAACCTAAAGCCTAAACACTAAACCTAAAAACCTTAACCCAAACCCTAAACACTAAAACCTAAACTAAAACTAACCCCAAAACCCTAAGCTAAAACCTAAAAACTAAACATAAACTAAATAAACCTAATAATAAATAAACCTAAATAAAAATAAAATAAAATGAAATAGAATAAAAACCTAAACTAAAACCTAAAATATAATATAAAATAAAAAAATAAAAAAAAATTAAAATAAAAAAAAATAAACCTAAACTAAACTATAAATAAAATAAACTTAAAATAATAATAATAAATTAAATAAACTAAAATAAATAAACTAAATAAACTAAATTAACCTAAACCTATTAATTTACTTAACTTAAAAAAAATCCTAAACCCTAAACACTAAAACTAATTCTAAACCCTAAACCCTAAACCCTAAACCTACAACCCTAAACTTATAACCCTAAATCCTAACCATAACCCGAAACCCTAAACTTTAAAACCAAAATCTTAAACCCTAAATGATGCCTAAACCCTAAACCCTAAAAACCATAAAATTTAAAGCCTAAACCCTAAACCCTAAACTAAGCCTAAACCCTAAGCTAACCCTAAACCCTCAAAACCCTTAAAACTCTAAACCAATAAGTTTACTTAATTTTTTTAAAAAAAGAACCCTAAACTGTAAGCAAACCCTAAATCCTAAACCCAAAATTTAAACCTTTAAATCATAAACCTAAAACCCCAAACCCTATATTAGTCCTAAACCCTAAACAATAAACCCTAAAAACCCTAAACCCTAAAGCCTAAACCCTAAACTAACCCGAAACCCTAAACTTTAAAGCCTAAATACTAAACCATAAACCCTAAATGCTAAACCCCAACCCAAAACCCTAAACCTTAAAACCTTAAACCCTAAACCATAAAAGCATAAATGCTAAAACCCTAAAGCCTAAAGCCTAAATCCTAAACCTTAAATCCTAAACCCTAACCTTAAACCACAAACCCTAAACCTAAACCTAAAATAACTAAATAAATTAAAAAATAAATTAAAACCATAAAAAAATAATAAACCTAAACCCAAAAAATGGGCATAACCTTGACAACAAGAACATCACCATCAACCAAAGTTAGATGAGGGAGGTGAAGGCGAGGTGCTATCATGGTGGTGGGGATCTAGAGGTGTTGGTGCATATGGAGGTGGTGGTTGAGAGTGAATGGATGGGAGCATGGAGGTTATGGTGGTAAGGGAGAGATCATGGATATGATGGTGGATCCTACAACTCAAAAGGCCAGGGTGGTTCTAATGAGAATTAGAGAAACTAAAGAACGGATGATCCGATCTTCTGCTTATGGAACTATGTTTTTAAGGTAGATGGTTCTAATGGGTTTTGATCACTATTCTGCAAATTTTTTTATCTATGTCGTTGCTTGTGTCTTAAAGAACTTTGCATGGTTGATGAAATCAAAAATAAAAATAAAAAATCTAAACTAAAATAAATAAAAATAAATAAATAAACTAAACTAAATAAAAATAAAAATAAAAATAAATAAAAATAAAAATAAAATAAAGTAAAATAATTAAAAAATAAACTAAATAAACCCTAACCCTAAACTTTAAACCCTAAACCCCGAACCTTAAACCTGTAACCCTAAAACCTAAACCCTAAACCCTAAACCTTAAAACCCTAAACACTAAACCCTAAATCCTAAATACTTAACCCTAAACCCTAAACCATAAACCTTAAATCCAACAAACCTAAACCCTAAACCCCAAACCCTAAACACTAAACCCTAAACTTTATACCTTAAAAACCTAAAAACTTAAACTTAACTAAATAAAACCAAAAAATAAAATAAATGACAAAACCTAAACCTAAATAAAATAAAAAAATAAAATAAAATAAAATAAAAACCTAAACAAAAACCTAAACATGAACCTAAACATAAAAATAAAATAAAATAAACTAAACTAAAATAAAATAAATAAAGAACTAAACTAAACTAAAAAATAAAATAAACCTAAAAATACAAAACCAAAATAAAATAAAAACTAAACATAAAATAAAATATAAAATAAATAAAAACCTAAACCTAGAAAATAAACCTAAAATAAAACTTAAAAATAAATTAAAATAAAACATAAACCCTAATATAAAAAACCTAAACCTAAAATAAAAATAAAATGAATAAAACTTAAACTAAAATAAACTAAACTTAAAAAATAAAACCTAAACCTAAACCTAGTCCTAAACAATAAATAAAATAAAATAAACTAAAAATAAACCAAACCTATACAAAAAAATAAAACTTCAAAATATACCTAAAATAAAAACCTAAACCTAAAAATAAATAAAACCTAAACCTAAAATAAAAAAAAAATAAGCTAAACCTAAAAATAAAATATAAATAAACTAAACTAAAAAATATGCATAAACCGAAACTTGAACCTAAAAAATAAGCTAAAATAAAAAAAAACTAAACTAAAATAAACAAACTACACTAAATAAAAATTAAAAATAAGCTTAAAAAATTAAAAAAATAAAAACTAAAATAAACTAAAATAAATTAATAATATATTAAATAAAGAAAATAAACCTAATTAATATACAAAATAAACTTTAAAAGAAATTCCTAAACTAATGTTAAACTAATCATACTCAACCCTAAAATTAAATAATATAAACCCTAAATTTAAACACTAAATTAAATAAATTTAAACTCCTAAACCTAACTCCAATCTTAAACTTCTAAAAAATTAAACTAAACTTAAACCTAAACTAATTTAAACTTTAAACTCAAATCTAAAAACTATAAACTATAAACTTAACTAAACCCTAAAATAATTAAACCCTAAATCTAAACCTTAAATTAAATTAAACCTTAAAACCTAAACAATTTAAATACTAAACCTAAACCTTAAACCTAAACTAAACTTAACCTGCATAAAACCCTAAACCCACTATAAACCTAAACCTTAAACCCTAAATTAAAACCTAAAAAATTAAACATAAACAAATAAAACCTAATAATAATATAACTAAATAAATGTAAACCTAAATAAAAAAATAAAATGAAATAGAATAAGAACCTAAACTAAAACCTATAAAATAAAATAAAATAAAATAAACTAAAATAAAATAAAATAAACCTAAACTAAACTAAAAATAAAATAAACCTAAATCATAATAAATAATAAAATAAACTAAAATAAATAAAAAATAACCTAAATAAACTAAATAAACTTAAACTCATTTATTTTAAAAAAAAAATCTTAAACCCTAAACCCTAAATCTAAACCCCAAATACTAAACCCTAAAAAAAATCCTAAAACCCTAAACCCTAAACCCTAAATTAAACCTAAACCTATAAAACCCTAAACCCTATTAAAACTAAATTAAACTAATTAAACTTAAATTAACCTCTAACTCAAACCTTAAACCCTAATGCCTAAACTAAACTTAAATCTAAAACTATAAACCCTAAAGTAAACTCTAAACCTAAACTAAGCCTAAACTCTAAGTTAACCAAACCTTAAACCTAAATAAAAGTTAAACACTAAATCCCAAACCCTAAACCTTAAACCCAAATCCTAAACCATAAACCCTAAAACCCTAAACCCTAAACCTTAAACCCTTAAAACCTAAAAACATAAACCTAAACTAAATAAAACCTAATAATAAAATAAATTAAAAACCTAAACCTAAATAAAAAATAAATAAAATAGAATAAAATCACAACTAAAAAACCTAAACCTAAAACTAGAAATAAAATAAAATAAAAATAAAATAAACTAAAATAAATTTAAAAACCTAAATTAAACTAAAAAATAAAATAACCCTAAGATTATAAACTAAAACCTAAACATAAAGCCTAACGGAGAAGGAAGCTTTGTCTAGTAGAGATGAAGCCCTGTTGAAGGCATCAAGCTTTGATTTGAAGTGGACGGCTCAGTTGATGAAGCTCCCCTTCAATGGAAATTGGCTTTAATCAAAGTCTTCCTTCATGTGGCTTGGTGACTTGGGAAACAACTTGATTGAGCTCGACGAGGTCCCTTGATGGTGCTTGCAAGATTAATTTGGGTTTGGTGGAGAATTGGATGAGTTGGATCTTCAATTCATCTGGCTTTAAGCAAAATCGAGAAGGAGAAATTAAGGAAGCTTGGAAATGGCTTTGGGAAGCTTAGAATGCTTGGTTTTGATTCTTAGAGCTTAATCAGTGCTTATGGTTTGAGTGGGAATGAGGGGGAGTATATCTCCCCCTCCTTGGATTAGATAATGAAGACTATAAATTCCATTTTAGCCCAATTGTTGAGATTGATTGATCAGATTTGGCTGTTAGACATTCCATATGATTCATTTTAGGTAGTGGAGGGAAGGAGAGTGAGTGCCCATGTGCTAGGTGAGGACATTAGTGATTCCAAGTGCTCAATTCCCATTGGAGGGTCGTTTGCCCTTGGGTTGGGTCATGGTCGACCCAAGGAGATTGGGTCATGTTCACCACCCTCTTTAGTGTCCACATGGACCACTAGGAGGATGCCAAGTGGCCTTAAGAAAAAATATGACCAAACTCCAAGTGAATTTGGTCATAGGATACCTTTTGACTAAGGGGTAAAGTGGTCATTTAGCCTTGATTTTGATTTGGGTAGATTTGAGATGATTTAAAAATGGGTTGGACCAAATTTCAAGTGATTTGGAGTTCATTTGGTTTGAATTGGTTCAATTTGACCCATTAAAGTCAAGTTAGGTCAATTTGGGTTAGGTTGACCAATTGGTCAAATTGGATCAAATCATGGGTTAGGAGAAGTTCAAATGATCATTTGGAGCCTATGGGTATCATTAGTTTGGTTCAAATTGGATTATATTTGGTTTTGGTTCATTTAGGTCAAATGGGTCAAGTTGACCAATTTGACCCATTTGACCCAATTGGTTTAGGTCATGGGTTGGTTTTGGCTTGGTTGATCATTTGAAATGTATTGCAAGCTTTGATTTCAATTAATTTTGGTTTATTTTTGATTTTAAGTTGATTTGACCTTTTAAGTCAAGTTGAGTTCATGGTCAACTGGGCTAGGTTGGGTCTAATTGGCCAATTGAAGCTTTGTTCAAGTTCATTAATCAATTTAGAATGAATTTGACCCATCGATTGCAATCAATTTGGCTTAGATCAAGATTTGACCCATTTTGACTTTTTAGGTCATCTTGGGTCAACTTAGGTCAAGTGGCCAATTAGGCTTGATTTGGCTCAATTGATGGCTTGGTCAAGTTCAATCATTGATTATGAACTAGTTTAAATCAATGGTTTCAATCAATTTGGCATATTATGTATTTAGGCTAGTTTAGGTTTCATTTGGGCTATGTGTTGACTTGGTCAAAGGATAAGTTTGACTTCGTTTGACCCAATTTGAGTGATTGATCATTCTAGGATGATTGTTGCTCACAATGTGAGGCTTAGATGGGCTTAGTTTAATCCAATTTGGGTTGGATTAGAATTTGGCTCAAAAAGGTCCTTTACATCACTATGGGTCAAGTGAGCCTAAGTGGGTCAATGGGCTTGATCAAGGCTTGATTCAAGTTTAGGTGAACTCACATTTGAACTTATGATTGAACTATAAATCCAATTGCAAGTGATTTGGAGTCAAATGGGGTTTGATTCGTTTGATAATTCTAAGTTCAAAAGATGAACATGAGTTTGATTTGGGTTAGTTTGATTTTGTTTTGATGATTGTAGTTTATGTTTATATTTGGGCATGTGATTGAAGGAATGATTGTTTGAAAAGAAAATCCAAAGGTTTGGATTGATTTGAGAATGATTTGGTTAAGTTCAAGAATTTGACTTGAAAGGGTATAAGATGGATTTAGGTTAGATTTTGACTTGAGTTTTGAATTTAGTTTTGGTTATTTGAATTTATAATTCATTTATATTTGTGAATATAAACAAGAATATAAATGAGTTATAAGAAAATCTTATGAGTTTGGAGTGGTTTGGATTTGATTTTAGCTAAGTCCACAAGATGAGATCAAAAGGGCTTAGGAAAGATTTTGGAATTGGAATTGATAATGGGTTTCAATTATTTGGAATTGATTCATGATTTGAGTTTTGGAATTGATATATGATTTGAGAAAATTAATTGAGTTAGAATTGATTTAAGATTTGAGTTTGAAGTTGATTCATGATTTGAGAAAATCAATTGAGTTGGAATTGATTTAAGATTTGATTTGGAATTGATTCATGATTTGAGAAAATCAATTGAGTTGGAATTGATTTAAGATTTGATTTGGAATTGATTCATGATTTGAGAAAATCAATTGAGTTGGAATTGATTTAAGATTTGATTTGGAATTGATTCATAATTTGGGAAAATCAATTGAGTTGGAATTGATTTGAGATTTGAATTTGAAGTTTGGTTTGAAAGAAGGAAGCAAGGATTGGGTTTAAGCTATAGGGTAGGCAAATCTTCCTAATACCCCTAAGGCATAACCTATTCCTATGGATAACTCTTCTAAGTCTCTATGGTTAGTTTAAGTGTTCACCTAATCACTAGAAGTGTCTTAATACTAAGAAACTCTTAGTGTTTAAAGGAGTCCTTATGTTTAGGATGGAGAAGTTGAAAGCTCACTCCAAAAATGAGGTCAACAAAGGGTGCCCAATAGGTGTGGTGACCGAAGGTACACGACATATGGACCGAGATGATCAACAACAATGATCATAAGCACTAATAGAAATGATCTACTCCTAAACGGTGTAGAAGGAATCAAGATCTTAGTAATGTGACTCTACTCATGTCAAAAAAACATAAGAGCGAAGGGGAATCCACTGGGATAGTATGTGAACCTTCCACTAAGGAGGTTCAAGTCATCCATTGGGGGATGAGATGTTGTGAAATCCACTGAGGGATTAAAATTTGGAATCCACCGGGGGTAAAAGATGTGAACCATCCACTAAGGGAATAGGTTCGGGTTGGATTGAATTGACTCTACTAGGAGATTGGAAAGATTTACATCTCAGTGAGGAGAAGATGATTGATTTGATTTGTTTGATTTGACTCCACTATAAGAGGTTGGTTGATTTTGCATCTCGCTAAGGAGAAGTTGATTGATTTGATTTTTTAATTTGACTCCACTGGGGGAGGTTTGATTGATTTTGTTTCATATTTTAAATTTTTAGACTTTGAGATGGGCCTTATCAGTTTGCGATGGACCACATTGAGTAGGAGTCATATTGGCCTTGACCTACTTTGGATTTATCAATCCAAAAGGGTAGTCTACCAACCACATAGTATGACTATTCAACCAACGGGGTGCCTTTAGGTGTGCAGTGGCTGTACTAGGAAGAAAGCATAGTAAACTTACATCCTCCAAAGGCATATCACGGGTGATCTATTGGCGAAATGGATTGAACCCAACCTTAAGCTAACTATGAGTGAATGCCTCTTAGGGACTTAAATCAACTCAAATAATCAAAATTAATTTTATTTCTTAATTATATTTGATGGATCCCATCATTTTGTGATGGATCGACCATATGCCTTGACCTACCTCAGATTTATCGATCCAAAGGGAGTAGTTTTCTGGCTGAGGGGAGAACTATCCAACCAAAGGGGTTCCTTTCAGTTTGCAGTGGTTAATTTAGGGAAGAAAGCACGATGACTCACATCTTTCCTGAATAAAAGACCACTGGAGTGAGACATTAGTAAAGCAACATGCCAACTAGACCTGTGCTGTCGAGAAAGAATGCATAGTAGGACATCTTCCAAAGAAAATGATTGGTAATCTATTTGTAGCAAAATGGATTGAGCCCAACCTAAGGGCAACTATAGAGAGAGTGTCAACCCGGGGACTTATCTCAACTCAAGTGTAGCCAGGCAATTTCTATAGGGAGTTCTACTGACGCTGCCCTAAAGATAGGATTCATGCTTGGGAAAAGGGGCTGTTAGAGGTTTGAATTCCTAATCCACAAGCGAATAAATTTGTTTGTTTATCATGGACCCTATTGATTTGTGAGAGATCACATTGAGAAGGAGCTTATATTACCCATGACCTATCTCAGATTTACAAAATGAAGGGAGAATTTGCGCATCCGCTGAACAAATTCTCCAACCACATGGGTGGCCACCATAAACTAAATAAAACCTAATAACAAAATAAATAAATAAACCTAAAGCTAAATAAAATAAAATAAAATGAAATAGAATAAAAAATTGAACTAAAACCAAAACTTAAACCTAAAAAATAAAATAAAATAATAAACTAAAAATAAACTAAAATAAAATAAATAAAAACCTAAACTAAACTAAAAATAAAATAAACCTAAATAATAATAAAAATAAAATAAACTAAAATAAATAAAAAATAAACTAAATAAACCTAAACCTACCGATTTATTTAATTAAAAAAATTCTAAACCCTAAACCCTAAACCCTAAACCCTAAATCCTAAACCCTAAAACTAATCCTAATCTCTAAACCCTAAACCTACAAACCTAACTTATAACCCTAAACCCTAAAAAACCTTATACCCTAAACTAAACCTAAACCCTAAACCCTAACCCTAACCCAAAATCCTAAACCCTAAAACCTAAACCTTAAACTCTAAATGAACCTAAACCCTAAACCCTAAACCCTAAAAACCATAAACCCTAAAGCCTAAACCTTAAACCCTAAACTAAGCGTGAACCCTAAGCTAAACCTAAACCCTTAAAACCCTAAACTCTAAAGTCTAAACACTAAACCCCAAACCATAAACCTTAAACACTAACCCTAAACCCTAAACCCTAAACCTTAAAACCTAAACCCAAAAACCCTAAACTTTAAACCCTAAACCCTAAAAACCTAAAAACTTAAACTTAAACTAAATAAAACCTAATAATAAAATAAATAAAGAAACCTAAACCTAAAAAAAATAAAATAAAAAATAGAATAAAAACCTAAACTAAAATCTAAACCTAAACCTAAAAATAAAATAAAATAAAAATAAAAATAAACTAAAATAAAATAAAAAAACCTAAACTAAATTAAAAAAATAAAATAAACCTACAATAAAAACATAAATAAAATAAAAACTAAATGTAAAATAAAATTAAAACTAAAGGTAAAATAAAAATAAAATAAACATAAAATAAAATAAAATAAAAGCTAAATAAAAACCTAAACCTAAAAAATAAACCTAAAAATAAAACATAAAATAAATAAAAAATATAATCTAAACCCTAAACTAAAAAAATCTAAACCTAAAATAAAAATCAAATAAATAAAATTAAATAAACCTAAACCTAAACTAAAATAAATAAAACCTAAACATAAACCTAAAATAAATTATACTAAAACCTAAATGTGAACTAAATAAAATAAAATAAACAAAAAATAAACGAAAACCTAAACTAAAAAATAAAACCTAAAAATAAATTTAAAAATAACCTAGAACAAAAGCATAAAAAATAAAATAAAAACCTAAACCTAAACCTTAAAATAAAAAGTAAAACTTAAACCTTAAAAATAAAATAAAAATAAAACTCAACAAAAATATAAACCTAAATCTAAAAAATAAACTAAAATAAAATATCTAAACTAAAATAAATAAACCTAAAATAAATAAATTAAACTAAATAAAAATATAAAATAAAATAAACTCAAATAAATAAAAAATAAACTAAATAAACCTAAACCTATTGATTTACTTAATTTAAAAAAAACTCTAAACCCTAAACCCTGAACCTACAACCCTAAACTTACAACCCTAAACCCTAATCCCTAAAACCCTAAACCCTAAATCTTATACCTTAAACCTTAAACCCTAAACCCAAAATCATAAACCATAAACCCTAAATCCTAAAACCCTAAACCCTAAGCCCTAAACCCTCAACTCAAAAACCCTAAAGCTTAAAGACTAAAGCCTAAACCCTAAACCCTAAATCCAAAATCGTAAACCCTAAACCCTAAATCTAAATCATAAACTAACCTCAACTAAAAGAATGGGCGAACTCTGATAAACATCATCGCCAACTATGCTCGGATCGAGAGGAGAATGGGAGGTGTGGTGTTTATTTCTCAAACTTGCGAATTTGAAAAATAAAAATTGTGTATATTATTGGGACACCATGTAGATCCGCAGATGTACTCATTAGGGTGATCAGGTGTAATATTGAGAAATGATGTATTATATCGAGAGACAGAAGTCACCATCCTACAATGGACCTAATCACCTAATGAGGACTCCTAAGGACAATGGGTCTTCGAATGTACCAGAGTTTTTTTCCCTACTTCACATGGAAAAATAAAGTAGGGTTTATTTTTAACCAGATTCATTAAGTTCCCTATGGAGGCAAGCCCCTGTAGTTAATTACATCTTAAGAAATAGGATTCCTTAAGAATACTCTCGATTAAGATAAATGATCATTGTCTCCAATGATTTCAAAGATAGGACTATCAACAAATTGGTTATTTTTGGAAAATCAAGTGGGATTGTTCAAAAGGAAATTGAAACCAAAGGGAGAAGAGTTGGGATGCTCATGATACTAGGAAACTTAGTGAGCATCCCAAACTATCCTATGGTTGGGCTTTATATTTTTGAAATTTGAGAAGGATTACATGTTTGAGTTGATTTTTTATTAGAAATCTAAGGCTTACAATTCCACAACACAAGATCGTGGAAATTTCTAAGAGGTGAGGATTTATGCTTGTAGCCCATATGAGAAACAACAACCTAGATCCTAAATCTAGGGAGCTTTGGTGAGGCACCAACCTAAATCTAAGGTAAAATGGGTATATGGTTTATCTCCATAAGAGAGAATAAACCACCCACTTGACTTACAAGCTTGGGGTGGTCAACTAACTCCTCCTACAATTTTAAATACATAGAAGTCTTATGCTTTACAAGATGGCTAAGCTATTATTTATTTAGAAAAGAGACTAAGTCCTTAAACTCACTCCTTAAGAGACTAGATCATGAACGACATGAACTCATGACTTAATCTAATGCAAATTTTATTAAGTTTTAATTTTATTTTTGGACATTTTTATTTGACACAGGCTATGAGATTTTATATTCCTAATGCATAAGAATTGATCATGGGCCACAATCAGAAAAAACGAGGTGTGTTTCTACCATGGATCTTAAAGGTCAATCCATTTTCTCTCATAAAGGTGGAAGCCCTCCATTAGCAAGAGTGAAGCAATATGTTTTATGCATGATGTGAGACATACAACATCCAGCTAATGGGTTGCTAAATCTTTTATTATCTTGATTTATGTGCTAGGATTTAGGTGAGGTTAGGAGTTATTTAATTTTGAGTTGATTATTAGATAGAAAATTTATTTTTCTCTAAGAGTCCAATCACATCCAAGCCTTTCAAGAACCAACAAGCAATTAAGAAACCAAGAAAATCATGCCATCCTAATTGCACAATAAAAAATATCAATCAATTTATAAAATTAAATAAAAGATTAAGAGGTGTGGCTCCACCACACAACCCAAAAGGAAAATGGGTAGAGCTCTACCCTTATACAACCTGGATTACAATTGAATAATTATAATTTAGAAGGAATTCATGTTATGGGGGTCTTCATTCTTCATTCTTCATTTCTTCCTTTCTTCATTTATTTCTTTCTTTTGATTTGACTTGGGATGTAGTTTACTCCAAGGCTTCACATGGTACATAAGACATGGTCTTATGACCAATGTTCACCTTAATCCCCATAACATTCATTCCAAATCTTAATTGCAAAATTTACATTAAAATGGGAATGATAGATCTAATTGAACATGCAAAATAGAGATTAGCTAAACATACCACACAACCCAAGCAATTATTTAAATAATTTGGACTTAGCACCCCACACACGGGTAACCAAGTCCACCTGTCCTAGTTTGGATCATGCTTAGGGTTATAAGCAACCGCAGAAAAGCATTTATATTTTATTACAACCTTAAGCACAACCCCTACAAAGACATGATTAGCTAAGATCATCCTCATTCATTCGCCTATGCACATGCACCTAACATCAGTCTAAAAAATATTACATCACAAAATAAAATTAGACATCAAACCATGCTCTACCTTAACATAGAACTAGAAATGGTGACTTAGCCTAATGTGTGTGCCATTTAAGGCTTATGTGGAAAGTCCTAGCTAGGCTTTAAGGTTGAGATTTCCTAAGTGTGAGAGGTTTAATTTTGAAGGTGGTTTTAGTTTAAATGATTTAGTTGATTTGTCAATTTTAGTTTGTTGATTTGATTTGGTTTGAATGAACCTACACTTAGTTACTAAATGTTGTAAAGAGAAGAGAAGAGAATAGAACTTCTCTTTCATCCCTACCTTAAGTAATTTCTAAGGTAGATTCATTAATGAATTTTCTTTAATGAATGTTTTATTATGTGTTTTACTTAACCCTAAGTTTAGATTTACTATAAATAGCCTTATTCAATAAGAAAGCAATCTTAGTATTAATTAAGGTGAATTACTATCACATAACACACAACCCCTTAGTTCTTTCCACCATGTATACCATGCATAAATCTTAAGCATACCTTTACATGCAATGCAAATTTTAGCACACCTTGATGATGAATGCTAAGAGATATGATTTGGAAACTTGGATATTCAATGAATATATGTCTTTATTATGTAAAAAGGAGGGATTCTTTATCCATTAATATAATGCACGTCCACATGTATAAAAGATATAAGTTAGTATGGTGCCATTGTTTTCTACACCAGGGGCATAAGATACAAGACTTACTTGGGGCTACTTAAAGCTTCAACCCCGGGATGTCCAGACTAATATACCACTTTTCTTAAATACATGTAGATGAACAAAAAGAAACAAATGGATGAAAAATCATGCAAAAGATCTTTGTTTGTTTGATTTGGTTGTATAATTTACATGTGTAATGTGAGGATCCTTCTTAAGTCATAACATAGAAATGCATAAGAATAGATTTAAGAAATTGTTATGTTCTTTTCAAATGAACTATACACTTTGTAAATCCTATTCAAATTCATATTAATAGAAGAAAAGAAAGCAACATAAAACACATCTCATGCTATAATCACATGCAAGCTTATAAGTACTTATAAGTAGTATCACTTCATTCATAATCTTTAATTTATAAGTTTTTCAAAGTAATTTTTGGTTTAATAGTGATAATAGCCCCTCATATTCTTAACTTTAGCCAAAACATACAATTTGACATAAAAGGAAATATTTTATTTAATTGATTTTTTTAAAAGATATGAATGCATGATTTCATATGGAAAACAACATTTAGCATGCTTGGAAAGAAATAAAGTGATGTAAGCATATGACTTCATTCACCTTAATTAATTAAAGACAATCCTATAAAATAAGATTATTTAAAGTGAAGATTTTATGAATTTGATTTGAATTATGAATTGGTTTAGTTTAAATTTAGAATAATTATGTTGATTTTATTTTTTGCTTAGGTTAAGGTATGAGTAAATCCATTAATTACCCCTTATATAAATCACATTAACATAATTAGACAAGTAATTATGAGCCAACATATGATATGGAAACCACGTGGAATTTAAATCAATAGTGCACCAAAGAAATAAAGGGGCTTAATGTAATTGGCTCATAATTATTGATTAATTAAGCTAAAGTATTTAATTAAGTACTTTCATAATCATCTACACATGTAGTTTGATTACAATTTCTTTGAAGCCTCTTAGGTTATTGAACACCTAAGAATCTACCCAAGATTAAAATGATTAAGTTTTGGAATAATTTGGTTTTGGGTTTATTTAATTAATTTTTGGAATAATTGGGTGCGCTTTCCACATGAGGTGACAAGATAGGTTATTTATGTTGTCACATCTATGGCTGAGTCAGTTGGTGGTGGACGTGCTTTCTCTACAGGCTGTTTGATCTAAGATCAGATCGCCACAACTAATCCCACAATTTAGTCTTAAATTAAAGGGAGGTCTATCATTATTTAATCACACCCGTCTATTCCAATCATGCAGAATGGATGATGTGTGATCTATCTCCTCTCGAGTGGCGAGAGACAGATGTTGTCCGTCGATCATCGCTCGATCCAAGCTCACCCAAACTTAGATGGAGTTCAGACTCACCCCACACCTTAGGAGGAGCACAAGAAGGTATCCAACTATCAAGATTTAATGGGATTATAATTCCCTTCATAAAGGACCAAGTAACTTTTATCTTAGGATCAATTTTGAGCAGTACCTCATCGGAGGCTATCACTAGTGCTTCTAATAAAGGAGGTAGCTTCATCTAGTAGAGATGAAGCCCATTAAAGGTATCAAGCTTTGATTTGAAGTTGATCAAGCTCCCTTCAATGGCAATCAGCTTTGATCAAAGTCCTCCTTCCCGTGGCTTGGGAAAGAACTTGATTGAGCTTGATGAGATCCCTTGATGATGCTTGCAAGATTAATTTGGGTTTGGTGGAGAATTGGCTGAGTTGGATCTTCAATTCGCCTCCCTATTTCTTCTTTAAGCAAAATCAAGAAGGAGAAATTAAGGAAGCTTGGAAATGGCTTTGGGAAGCTTAGGAATCTTGGTTTCGATTCTTAAAGGTTAGTAGAATTCAGTGCTTGTGGTTTGAGTGGGAAAGAGGGGGAGTATATCTCCCCCTCCTTGGATCAGATAGTGAAGACTAGAAATGTCATTTTAGCTCAATTGTTGAGATTGATTGATCAGCTTTGGCTATTAAACACTCCATGTGATTCATTTTAGGTAGTGGTTGGGAAGGAGAGTGCATTAGTGATTCCAAGTGCTCAATTCCCATTAGAGGAGTTAGTTTGGCCTTGGGTTGGGTCATGACTAACCCAAGGTGATTGGGTCATGTTCTCCACCCTTCTTAGTGTCTATGTGGACCACTAGTAGGATGCCAAGTGGCCTTGAGAAAGAATATGACCAAATTCCAAGTGAATTTGGTTATGGGATACCCTTTGACCTAAGGCTAAATTTTCATTTGTCCTTGATTTTGATTTGAGCAGATTTGAGATGATTCAAAAATGGGTTGTGTCAAATTTCAGGTGATTTGGAGTTCATTTGGTTTAAATTGGTTCAATTTGACCCATCAAGGTCAAGTTAGGTCAATTTGGGTTAGGTTGACCAATTGGTCAAATTGGATCGAATCATGGGTTAGAAGAAGTTCAAATGATCATTTGGAGCCTATTGGTATCATTGGTTTGGTTCAAATTTGTTTATATTTGGTTTTGGTTCATTTAGGTTCAATTAGGTTAAATGGGTAAAGTTGACCAATTTGACCCATTTGACCCAATTAGGTTAGGTCATGGGTTGGATTAAGCTTGTTTGATCATTTGAAAGGTATTACAAGCTTTGGTTTCAATCAATTTTGGTTTGGTTTGATTACAAGTAGATTTGACCTTCTAAGTTAAGTTGGGTTCATGGTTGATTGGGCTAGGTTGGGTCTAGTTGGCCAATTGAAACTTTGGCCAAGTTCAATAATCAATTCAGAAAGAATTTGACCCATTGGTTGCAATCAATTTGGCTTAGATCAATATTTGATCCATTTTGACTTTTTAGGTCAACTTGGGTCAACTTAGGTCAAGTACCAATTTTGATTTGACTCAATTGATGGCTTGGTCAAGTTCAATCATTAATTATGAACTAGTTTAGATCAATGGTTTCAATCAATTTGGCATATGGTGGATTTAGGCTAGTTTAGGTTTCATTTGGGCTAAGTGTTGACTTGGTCAAAGGCTAGGTTTGACTTGGTTTGACCTAATTTGAGTGATTGATCATCCTAAGATGATTGCTGCTCATAATGTGAGGCTTAGATGGGGTTAGTTCAATCCAATTTATGTTGGATAAGAATTTCGCTCAAAAAGGTCCTTAGGTCACTTTGGGTCAAGTGAGCATAAGTTTGTCAATTGGCTTTATCAAGGCTTGATTCAAGTTTGGTTGAACTCACATGTGGACTTATGATTGAAATATAAATCCAATTGCAAGTGATTTGGAGTTAAATGGGTTTTGATTCATTTGACAATTCCAAGTTCAAAGGATAAACACGTGTTTGATTTGGGTTAGTTTGATTTTGGTTAGATGATTGTAGTTTATATTTATATTTGGGCATGTGATTGAAGGAATGATTGTTTGAAGAGAAAATCCAAAGTTTTGGATTGATTTGAGAATGATTTGGTTAACTTCAAGAATTTGACTTGAAAGGGTATAAGTTGTATTTAGGTTATATTTTGACTTGTGTTTTGAATTTAATTTTGGTTATTTGAATTTATATTTCATTTATATTTGTGAATATAAATGAGAATATAAATGGGTTATAAGAAAATCATTTGAGTTTGGAGTGATTTGGATTTAATTTGAGCTAAGTCCATAAGATGAGATCAAAAGGGCTTAGGAAAGATTTTGGAATTTGGAATTGATAATGGGTTTCAATTATTCGTAATTGATTCATGATTTGAGTTTTAGAATTGATTTATGATTTGAGAAAATTAATTGAGTTGGAATTGAATAAGATTTGAGTTTGAAGCTGATTCATGATTTGAGAAAATCAATTGAGTTGGAATTGATTTAAGATTTGATTTGGAATTGATTCATGATTTGAAAAAATCAAATGAGTTGGAAATGATTTAAGATTTAATTTGGAATTGATTGATGATTTGAGAAAATCAGTTGAGTTGGAATTGATTTAGCATTTAATTTGGAATTGATTCATAATTTGAAAAAAAAATTGAGTTGGAATTGATTTGAGATTTGAATTTGAAGGTTGGTTTGAAAGAAGGAAGAAAGGATTAGGTTTAAGCTATAGGATAGGTAAATCCTAAGGCATAACCTATTCCTATGGCTAACTCTTCTAAGTCTCTAGGGTTATTTTAATTGTTCACTTAATCACTAGAAGTGTCTTAAGACAAAGGAACTCTTAGTGTTTATAGGAGTCCTTATGTCTAGGATGGAGAAGTTGAAAGCTCTCTCCAAAAGCAAGGTCAACAAAGGGCACCAAATAGGTGTGGTGACAAGGCAGACATATTGGTGTTGACGATCAACAACAATGAATAATCACAAGCACATGATCTACTAAACTCAGAAGGAATCAAGATCTTAGTGCAATGTGTCTCTACTCATGTCAAAAACATAAGAGAGCAAAGGGGGGAATCTACTAGGTATAGAGTATGTGAACCTTCCAGGAAGGGGTTCAAGTCATCCACTAGGGAATGAGAGGTTGTGAAATCCACTAGGGGATTAAAATTTGGAATCCACCGGGATAAAATATGTGAACTTTCCACTAAGGTAATAGGTTTGGGTTGGATCGAATTGACTCCACTAGGGAGATTAGAAAGATTTATATTTTAGCGAGGAGAAGATGATTGATTTTATTTGCTTGATTTGACTCTACTTAGGGAGGTTGGTTGATTTTGCATCTAGCTAAGGAGAAGCTGATTGATTTGATTTTTTAATTTGACTCCATTGGGGGAGGTTTGATTGATTTTGTTTCAGATTTTAAATTTTTAGATTTTGAGATGGACCCTATCAATTAACGATGGACCGCACTGAGTAGGAGCCATGTTGGGCTTGGCCTACTTCAGATTTACCAATCCAAAGGAGTAGTTTACCAACCACATAGTAGTACTATTCAACCAAAGGGGTGTCTTTAGGTGTGCAAACTATACTAGGAAGAAAGCATAGTAAACTTACATCCTCCAAAGTAGGCATCAGTCGCTGGGGTGATCTATTAGCGAAGCAATGGATTGAACCCAACCTTAGGATGACTACTGAGTGAATGCCTCTTAGGGACTTAAATCAACTCAAAGATAATAAAAATTAATTTCATTTCTTAATTATATTTTATGGATCCCATCGGTTTGTGATAGACTACACTGAGTAGGGGCCAAGTCTGCCTTGACCTACCTCAGATTTACCAATCCAAAGGAGTAGTTTTCCAGCTGAGGGGAGAACTATCCAACCAAAGGTGTTCCTTTCTATTTACAGCGGTTAATTTAGGGAAGAAAGCATGGGGACTCACATCTTTCTTGAATTAAAGATCATTAGAGTGACACATTAGCAAAGTAACATGCCAACGACTTAGGTCGTCATTGAGTCAAAAAAAGAATGCATAATAGCTTACATCTTCCAAAGTAAAATGATTGTCGGGTAATATTTATGGAAAATGGATTGAGCTAAGACTATAGAGAGTGTCAACTAGTGATCTCAACTTCCAAAGATTATCTCAAGTGTAGTAGGCAATTCCTATAGGGAGTTCTCAGACACTTCCCTAAAGATAGAATGTCTGCTTGGGAAAAAGGGTCACCAGAGGCTTGAATTCCTAATCCACAAGAGAATTAATTTTTTATTTGTTTGTTTGTTTGATTGTTTATTTATCATGGACCTTCTAGTTTGCGAGAGATTATACTTAGAAGGAGATTATATCAGCCTAAACCTATCTCAGATTTTCTGAACTTAAGGAGAATCTATGCATCCACTGAACAAATTCTCCTACCACAGGGGTGGCCACTGGGGACCGCCCAATCTGGTAAGTGTCTAAATGGGGTCACAAAGACATAATCTAAGTAGTGTGGAGGGGCCACTAAGGGCTTTATCCAAAACCATAAAAAAAGATTCAATCTATAGGTATTCAGTGGACAACTCAAGAAAAAAGTATAGGGACTCACATCTTCCAAGAGTGGTGTATCCACTAGGTGAGTCGCTATCAACATAGTGAACATCAACCAACCTAAGGTGCCCGTTGGTTTGCAACAATCATTCTAAGAAGAAAGCATCAGGGACTCACATCTTCCTATAATGAAACTGATCACTAGGATAGTCTGTCTTTAGAGGTGTTATCCGACTTAGGGCGACTACTGAGTGAATGCCACTAGGGGACTTATATCAACTCAAAAGTAGTCGAGAGTAAAAGAGCCACTGCGAACTTATCCTAAGCCTCAAATATACTCAACCTAGTCAAATTATGATGACTAGTCCATGAAGAAAGCATGTAGACTTACATCTTCTTAAACAAAGCCAACATGAGGTAGCTTACTAGGCTAGGATGCCTACCAAACTAACAAGGCTTGTTGTCAGTTTGTAATGGTTAAGAAGAAAGCATGATGACTCACTTTTGCTAGACAAATGATCACTAGAGTGACACACTAATAAGGTAGCATGCCGACCCGACCTAGAGAGCTAATGAGTGAGTGCCATAGGGGGCTTACTCACACATCAAAATAGCCCAAGATAAAAGATATGTTCTTGTGTTTGTGTTTATGTTTGAAGAGGATAGGATGCCTCTTGGGTTCTCTTACACCTACTAAAACATGCTTAAAAGTTGATGAAATGGTGCCACGAATGTAATTGATCCCACTAAGAAAGGATGTCGCTTGGGTTATCTTACACCTAACTTAATCATGCTAGTCGAAATAGGATATCTCTTGGGTTCTCTCACACCTATTCTAGTAACGCTAGATAAACAGGTTTAATTTATGTTTGTGTGAAAGAGGGATAGGATGCCTCTTGGGTTCTCTTACACCTACCCTAAACACATCATGGTGGATTCGCAAACAAGCAAGCAACACTTCAGATGAAGAGAATATTTTGATGAATTGGAAAAGAATTTTTGATGATAATTATTTTCAAACATAATTTTATGGGCAGTATTTCTTCAAATAGAGCCCATTAATTGGAAGCATCGGGTGTTCCCCTTTACAATCAATAAGTTAGTAAGATCCTCCTTGGTATGCCTTCTCTATGACAAAAGGGCCTTTCCAAGTGGGTTCAAACTTGTCTCCCAACTTTCAACAATAATGGTCTCCTTATAACTAAAATAAGCTCTACTTGAAAAGCTATATAGGGCTTGTTGTGATTGAATCATCTTGGCTTTGTGTAACTTGAGGTTATGGCATGCCCGTAGGCATCTCTCTTCCAAACCTTTGAGCTCTTCTAACCATAACTTATGGTTCTATTTTGTAGTGATTTTACTACCCATTGCTATCCTTAGTGATGAGAGTTGAACATCTAAGGGTAGAATGTCTTGGATCCATACACTAAGGTGAACGAGGTAGATTGAGTTGGAGTTCTGTATGTGGTGCAGTATACTCACAAAGCTTCAATTAGCTGCTCATGCTACTATCGCTTATTATCGTCGAGTGTCTTCTTTAGTATTTGGATGAGAGTTTTGTTGAATGCTTTTGCTAGACTATTCGCCCTGGGATAGTAGATGGTGGAGTATCTCCAATCTATACTATGTCTCCTGGCAAAGCTTTTGAGCTTGGTGCTCTTGATTGTAGTATCATTATCATATATAATTCATCAAGGCACCCTAAACCTATATACGATATGGTTCCTAAGAAACTAGAGCACATGAGTATGACCTCTCTGAGTGGGATTGCCTCCCACTTGGAAAAGTAGTGGGTTTAGATGAATGACACTTGGAAGAAGGAGGATCGATAGGACCCACTATGTTGGTACCCAACACTCAAATGGCTATGTAGGATGTAGAATGGGAAGGACCACACTATGTACCTGACATTGGTGGCATCTCCTAGCTACATCCATGCAGTCTGTGATCATCGAAGGCCAATAGTATCCTAGTATCTTGATCTTTGCTGTCATCTTCAGACTAGATTGATACACTCTGCATAGACCTAAATGTACCTTAGTCATGATCTTATGGGCTTCATGTTTATCTAAATAGTGTAACCACATTTTATCAAAAGACTATCAGTATAAGGTGTCATCCACGAGAGCGTATGAGAGAGCTCTCTGTTTCATCCAATGGGCTTGTGATTTCTCTTGGGGTAGTTTGTCTGTGTTCAAGTAATTTATGAATGTTTGCCTCCAATCTAGCTCTCGTCTTTATTGGTAAATAGAAACCTCCCTTCAAGAGAAAGTCTCTCAACTAGCTCAATGTCAATAAGGGATAAGACTTGTCTATTTTGAACCCTTATTAGAATGGACTCATCTTCTGGACATGCCAATTCCTTGGAAAGTTTGGCCAAAGCATCTAGTACTACGTTCTCTTCTTGAGGAATGATGCAGATGGTGACCTCAGATTTGGGCCAACAGCTTCATGGTATACTCATGGTAGTGGCAAAGGTTAAGCTTTAGAACTTTATTGGACCCAGCAATCTAGTTGATGACCAGCTGAGAATCCTTGTAGATGTTGATGCTTTTGACACACACTGTAATAGCTAACTCTAGATCAATAATCAAAACCTCATACTCAACTATATTGTTGGTGCATGGATTGGAGAGATAATATGAGAATCTCATCACATTAGTCTGGAGTTAGAAGGATGATTCTACCCCTATCATTCTTAGAAAAGTAGATCATGGTTCTTCTTCTTTTTGAAAGAAAGATGCACCATCAAAATACATCTCCTAACGATGATTGTAACCTCTCCTAAGTTCATGATTTGTTCATCGGGAGATCATCCAAGTGAGAATCGGCAAAAAGAAATGAGTGTCGCTAAGAAATCACAAGGTATGTCCTTTCACCACACAGAGGGGTACGAATGTAATATCAAACTACAAGAGAATCATGGTCCAATGTGCCAACTGTCCAGATAACATCGACTGTGTCATGAGATAGTGCAGTGGATTGATTTTTAAAATCAAATTCACTTTATGAGAAAGCATATAATGTCATAGCTTTTGGGATGCAAAGATTAAAGCTAGCAATGTTTCTCAATAGGTGGGTAGTTCAGTTCAACCACCTGGAACAATCTGAGTTGAGTTAAACTTTTAGGGGTGGCATTTTTAAGAAAGCTTTGATTTTTTTTTGGGTCTATCTTTATTCCCCAGTGTCGGACAATAAACCCAAGAAACTTCCCTGGAGCTACTCCGAATGCACACTTCAGGGGGTTTATTTTGAGGTTGAATTATCTTAACCATTTGAAAGCTACTCTCAAGTCAAAGAGATGGTTTTCCTTTTCTTTGCTTTTGACTACTAGATCATCAACATGGCATTCAACTTGATGATGAATGAGTTCAGTGAAGCTGAGTCATGGCCCGTTGATATGTAGCACTAGCATTTTAAGGCCGAAAGGCATGACAATAACAATAGATTCCGATCGAGGTTCAAAAAGTAGTGTTTCTTTCATCCTCGAGGTCCATCTTGATTTGGTTATAGATGACCCATCAATAAAGGAGAATACTACATGAGATGAGGTGATGTCCACCATTAATTCTAGCATAGGAAGTGGAAATTCATCTTTAGGACATGCCTTGTTTAAGTCCCTGAAATTGATGCATATATGAATTTGGCCATTCTTATTCTTAATTAACACAATAGCTAACCAGGTAGGATATTTTTCATTCCTGATAAAATCAGCATCGATCAATTTCTTGACTTCAGAAATGACCTATTTTTCAATTTCTAATCGCATGCATCTAGGAGCTTGCTTGATAGCGTTAGTGTCTATTGCTAGTTTATGGACTGCTATGTCAGGAGATAATCTAGGCATCTCTTCATAGCTCCATGCAAAGCAATCATTAAACTTAGTCAATAGCTAACTAATTCATTAGTTTCTTCTTCATTCAATAGAACCCATGTATGTAGCGTGGATCTTCTTACGTCGAGGTTGATTTCTTTGAGCTTGTTGATAGTTAAATGGATTTCCTCTTCAAATACTAGAGGTGCATCTTTGATTAGAAGATCATCATGATCATCTAATGTTTCTAAACATACATCCTCATAAGAGTTAGTGTGGTTTGAGAATATCGATGACAAGATGATTGGTGACATAAGTAACCATCATCGTTGACTGGACTCACTTTATTGAATCCTATCCTAGTCTTAATTGTGCATCCATGCCTTTGTTGTTCCACAGCTTGTCAAAATACTCTGACCTGTACTTGGACTATGTATAAGGAATCAAACTTTTCTGTGTAAGATTATGAACATAAGGCGAGTACCAATCAAAAGGTAATTCTATTAAATTTTTATATAAATTATCCTTCTACATCTTCTTCTGGACTAGAGGATGATGATCCCAGGAATCTCTTTGGCTTAACATTCATGGAAGACCTAGGGGCTTCCTTAACTATTAAACCTCCAACTTCTTAAGAAGAAAGGGAGTTTAGAGCTAAAGTTCCCAACTGCTGCCTAATAGTTTTACATAAACCTAATTCAAATACATTCATGCTTTGCTTGGAGGCCTGGTCTTCGTCACTATCTGGCTTAAGTGTCACCTCCAATGAAACTCGTTAAGAGGGGTAGGCCGGTGTGCTAATCACATGAGACTCATCTCTCATGGATTCATGTCTATGTGAATAGTACTCTCTGAACTAGAACATGACCCTCCTTTACGCCAACCAGGGGGTCTTCCACCTCTAGAATTGCCTCAGATCTGCCTATGCCTCTACCTAGTGGAGGTCAAGTTATCCTACCCATATGTATGTATGGTGGAACAAACTGTGGGTGGAATGTAACATACGACTCAACTCCTTCCTTGTGTCCCTTTCTTGCTCATTTGTACTTTCTTTCTTCTTTTCTTTTTTTTCTTTTTTCTTCTTCTTTTTTTTTCTTTTGTATTTGAATTTTGGCCAAATTCATGAGAAATGGTGTTTTGATTTTGAGGAAGATAGTAGGTCACATCCTCATATATCTCGACCTCTCTAACTGAAAATTGCTTTTCATATCTTTTGACACAGTATTCGATTTCATCTCTTTGAAACTTGATGCACTGACGGAGGGAGGATGGAATCATCTTATTCTGGTGTATCCAATGCCTACCAAGCAAAGTAGTGAATGATGTATTCGAATCAATTATATAGAACTTGGCTTCAGTCTTCCACTCGCTGATTTCCCAAGGTAACACTATGGAACCTAAAGCCCACTCGCTCTGTTCATTGAATCCTCTCAACATCATCCCATCTCATCAGAGCTTGCAGATGTCAATCCTCAAATAGGCAAGGGTTTTTAAGCTCATAATTTTCACCGATGCACTTGGATCAACTAAAACATAGAAAATCTGAATCTAACCATATCCACTATAATTTAGAGGCAACGGTTGTGCTCCATGTTCCCCAGAAGAAGATCTTCATCGGTGCATGTGACTCCCTGGGTTTCTCTTGAATAATGTGCCTCCTCTCCAATAACATTCAGCTAAGCTAAGCATATCTCTTGGTAAAGAAGAGACTTGATTAATGATTCCCTCATCTCTTTGGATAAGATAAAGGCATCATATATTCTTAGTTTAGCTGGCAACTTTCTTAGGTGGGCGAGGACATTGTTGTCAACTTTGGGCTGATCCTCCATGAGCATATCCATAGGTAGAGCATCTTGTGGAGGGTCTTCTTGCTCATTGGTACCAATAAATTATTTTCCCTTATCTTGAGGTGCTACCCTAGGAGGTAGAATCTTACCACTTTGGAGGTTAACTCTGATCTCACGGGTTAGTGGAAGATTCTTCTGTCATAGCATACCAGCTTCTCTATAGGACCATTAGATGATTCAAAGTCTATCTCAAGAGGTGAACCCGTAGTATTCAGAAAAGGAAAGTCCATCTCTGATTCAAAAAGAGGATGATCAAAGTTGTTATAATTATTAAGACATGAAGAGTTTTCTAAAAGCCAGAATCAGATAACCCATTAGAAGTGGCACAAATGTAATTCAATCTAGCTTTATTCCTGGATTTCTTAGATTTAAAAGGAGGTACATAGTAGAAATCTAGTAAAGTAAGTGGGGTGAGAGATTTGATGCCCTCATTCACTGATACAAGATGACTACTAGAAGAAGAGCTAAGTAGAAGTAACCAAGTAGTAGTAGCAATGGAATGGAGGCTGGGCTTGGTCAGTGGCTGCACTACTTGGCTATCCCAGGCTAGTATGTGCTACTGCTGGTGAGCTCACACTTTCCTAAGTTATCTTTGGCAACTTGCTAACCTTCCTTGATATTGGAGGTTCGAGCAATCTCAGGCACCTGCAAGAAAAGTTTCTTGATTTTTGAAACAATCTTTTCAGAGGTTTGGGATAAGGAGATATCCAAACCTTCTTTCATTTTGAGAGGATCACATGTATCCCCAAGGATTACCCTAACATAACTCGATGGCTGTTCCACTAGATATTCCTTAGGGATAACTATAGTGCCTGACTTGTAGCTATGCTCAAGCTAGACCTTAAATGTAAAGCAATCCTCTAAAATATAGCATAACATGCAATAGTAGGGGAAAAAGTTAGGATCACTACTCCCGCCCACATCCTCTGGATTCCTAGGCTCGGGTAGCTAAAAATTAGGTCTCTTTAAGAGATTTTTAAAGCTTTTCCTAACTACCTCCCTCTTAAATAAATAAGGTTTATTTAGCTTATCCAAAAGAGTAGGTGGATGATAGCTACTTGGTGGCGAGTATGTGTATCGCAGTTGTGAGTATGGTTGAGGAAGAGGCGATGAAGGCTGTGGAGGCTGCTGATGGCCGATATGACTGCATAAAGACTGCATAGGCGGTGGTAAAGGAGGTAGGAGTGATGGCTATGGAGCTTGAGGTCTCTCATGATGATCCCTGGCTGGTTGCTTCCCCTTGTCCAATGTTGTTATTGCCCCTGGCTTCTTTTCATAGACATTCTATGGCTTTGGCTTTGATGACTAATCTTGAAAAGGAAACTATTTGGCCTCTCATTGTAGACTACACCTTGTTGATTAGCTTCTCAAATTTTTTTGATGGTGAAACTTTTAAGCATGAAGGCGACGGGTCATGAATATTCTTTAGTAGAATTTCAATGTTGTTTAGACAACTGGGGTTCACATTTCATACTTAAATTGTAGCATCTGAGAATATAGTCAATAAGAGACTCACTGGGGTGTTGTTGTGTTATAATGAGATCACCCACAGTTACCCTTTACTGAGCTCCAGAAACCTTTTAACAAAGAGTTGCTCTAGCTCAACAAAAGTCTTCATTGAATTATTGGGGAGTTTAGCATACCAATCAGAAGTCATACCCGCTAAGCTGCTGACAAAGAGATGGAACAATAGTGCATCGCTACCACCAACGCAAATGTAAATGTGCTATGTCGGTGGGTTCTCGCGCCATGAAAACTCTTGAAAGAAGGAGACACAAAACCCTTAGGATATTGGATAGCATCGAATTCCTCTAGGTAGGGTCTACCCTTTGGAATTGATGAAACACCTCGAGCTTGCGCTAGTGCTTCTCTCACTTATTGTTCAACCATGACATTGATATATTTTTCTTGTATGGGTTGACTCCAAGACGCAGGTGAACTCTTGGCCGCAAGATCCACAATTGTTGGGCTTGATTTTAAAGTTTTAGAACTATTGCTAGTAAATCTTTAAGCCTCTTTCCCATCTTGTTTGAGTTATTGAAGTAATATGATGTCATGTCAACAACACTTCCAAACCATGCTGATCCTGAAGGAGGAAACCTCTGGTATCAACCATATATACCTCTACTGAGTCTTCCAACAAATCATCTTCATTGGGATCAACATTGACCTCTCTTGCTCGAGGTCATACAAATCATACCCTAGGATTTCCTTCTTCTCAATGAGATACTATGCTACGAGATCATCAAAGGAGTGGTCCAACTGTGCAGGAACAAATGCTCATGGCATATTGGTGGTGGGATCATGCTCATGAACATAGATACATGTGACCTCCTCGGCTACTGGAGAGCTAACATGTGAGGGCTGTGCTCACTAGAAGAAAAGTGCTCATGATACCGCCTAGTGGAGTACTTCGGGGATCGCCATAAACAACATAATTATCTCCTTCTCCCTATACCGCTTTTACATCCATAATCTGCTGAGGTGGTGGTGGTATTGGCATGACTATGATGCTATGAGGTTGCCACTCTCTCTTCACTGCAATTGATGTAGGAGGTCGAATAGGAGAGATCGGCCTCACTCGCGGTAGATGAAATGGGATCTCTTGTAACTAGATCACCAGGCTTTCTTTTCCCGATGCCTTCATGGATTTAGATGGAACTATGGAAGATGGGACCTATACTGGCAATGGCAGACATGGAGTTGAGCTGTGTGATGGAGAAAACACCGATTCCCTCTATGCGGGAGCTCTCCTCCCATGGTGGGTAGTACCAGTCAATAGAATGCTATCATCACTGAGGGTCACATCGATCGAGGGAAATCTATGAGGGAAGGATCGACCGCTGGCACCTTCACCTCTCTCTGCTAGTAACATGCACTAATACATGGGCCTCGTGGGCCCTCTCCCAATGGATATGCTCGCCCATGCTATGAGGAATAATCGATCGTAAATCAAATTGGTCACTGACTCATCGACCGCCCATAAGTCCGCCAACTATAGAAATGTCCTAGGCGGCACCTCCTATCTCTGCAGGTTCCTCATACTAATCAGTGGTGGTGACACTATAATCCTCCTAATATCTTCCTCTCCATCAAATCTAGAAAGAGGATGGAACTTGTTTTATGTGATCAGAGGAGAAACTACCATGGGTGACTCCTCTATTGAAATATGAGAGACCGCCTCCATCTCTATGGCTATGTGCACATGATTCTGTTGGGTTCTACTCAGTGGAGTAGTGCGAGAACTAGACCCTATCTCAAAGGTAGGGGATACTATCCCTAAAGCTAGAGTAACCTTCCCCTTGGAGGAAGCTAGTGAGTGGGTACTATCCCGTACTGGGGTAGTAATGGGAACAACTGAATTTATTGGCACTAGAGCTATGATTACTGTAGAAACCTCCATCATCTTCCTCTTCAGTCAAGGAAATTCATAATCTGAAGGCATCTCAACTTGGATTACTAGCTTCTACCTAGTCACCACATTCTACATGGTGGCAGGTGAGGGTCTCATAAGATCCTAGCCCCTCAATCCTCAGCCAAAGTGTATCAGATGAACAAAATCAGTCTGTGAGAGGTTGGCCTGATCGAAGGCCAAATCTATCCCAAAGGGGAAAGTGAACACATACTTTTGAGCATCCATTTATTGTACTGAACTTGAGAAAAAGCTGACTGAGACTGAATTTCAAACTCTGCAATTGTTGGAAATAAACTCAAATTAAATTTTCTATTTTTTATATTCTATTGATAGATTTTTGAATTTCATTAAGAATTTGAACCCATACTTAATAATTTAAATATGTTATGTTGGGCTCTTTGAATTTAGGAGAGAGATTTTGAATGAATTAGAGAAGAGATTTTGAGTTTTAGAATTCACTTTCAATAAATTTGTGTATGTTGAAAATGAGTTCAAATATCTTGAAGAGATTCTTGATGCTTCCATTGGATCATATTTGAATATGATTTTTATGTTTGGGGACCCTTTATTTAACAAATTTGAGTATGTTAAAATAGAGTGTCAATTGATTTTGTTAGGGATTGCTCATTTAGCAAATTTGGGTATGCTACATGAGTAGTTTGAAAATAATTTTCTTCTATTGCCTATTTTCCCATGATGTCAATCATGTGTGAATTTGAAAATATATTTTTTACTTAACAAATTTATGTATACTAAATAAATTCCAAATGTATTTGATTCTTTATTCTGATTTTTTGAAAATAAGGTCTTTACTTACAAATTTGGGTATGCTAAATAAAGGCTAAATGTGTTTGATTTTTGATTTTTGGAAATGGAACCTTTACTTAGCAAATTTTTGTATGCTAAATAAAGTCCAAATGTGTTTAATTTTTGTTTTGATTTTTTGAAAGTGAGGTCTTTACTTAGTAAATTTGGGTATGCTAAATAAAGGCCAAATGTGTTTGATTTTTGATTTGATTTTTTGGAAATGAGAACTTTACTTAGTAAATTTTTGTATGCTAAATAAAGTTTAAATGTGTTTGATTTTGATGTTTTGATTTTGAAAGAGGGATCTTTATTTGGCAAATTTGTGTATGCTAAATAAAGTCCAAATGTATTTTTTTGGTTTTGATGATTTGATTTAACTTTACTTAGCAAATTTGTGTATGCTAAATAAATTTCAAATGTGTTTGATTTTGGTATTTAATTTTGAAAAGATGGACCTTTACTTAGCAATTTTGTGTATGCTAAATAAAGTCCAAATGTATTTTTGATTTTGATGTTTTGATTTTTTGAAAATGAGAACTTTACTTAGCAAATTTGTGTATGCTAAACAAAGTTCAAATGTGTTTGGTTTTGATGTTTTAATTTTTACTAGAGGGACTTTACTTAGAAAATTTGGGTATGCTAAATAAAGTCCAAATGTGTTTTTGGTTTTGATGTTTTGATTTTTTTGAAAATAAGAACTTTACTTAGCAAATTTTTGTATGCTAAATAAAGATCAAATGTGTTTGATTTAATTTTAAAAAGAGGGATCTTTACTTAGCAAATTTGGGTATGCTAAATAAAGTCTAAATGTGTTTGTGGTTTTGATGTTTTGATTTTTGAAAATGAGAACTTTACTTAGAAAATTTGTGTATGCTAAATTAAGTTCAAATGTGTTTTTTTGGTTTTGATGTTTTGATTTTGAAAAGAGGGATCTTTGATTAGAAATTTGTGTATGCTAAATGAAAGATCCAAATTTATTTTGAAAATTGAAACTCTCATTTGACAAATTTGGGTATGTCAAATGGGAGTCAATCATGTTTTTATTTTTCAAAGATGAAATTTTTGTGTGTGATTATTGATTTTTTGAAAAGAAGGGAATTCCAACTTAACACATGGGGTATGTGTCGAGTGGAATTTCAAGTAGTGTGATTTTGTTTTGGAAATGAAACCTCCATCCAACAAATTTGGATATATTGAATGAAGATGTTTATCTTTAAATTTGTATTTTTTTTTTAGTTGAAAAGAAAGAAACTCCAACTTCAATATATGTGAGATATATATTGAATGGAGTTTCAATTTTTTATGACATGATTCTATTTGGAAATGAAATCTTCATTCAATAAATTTGGGTATATTGAAAGAGGATGTTCATTTTCAAATATGTGCTTTTTGAAAGATGCTTTTGATTTTATTTGGAAATGAAATCTTCATTCAATAAATTTGGGTATATTGAATGAGAATGTTCATTTGTGCTTTTTGAAAGATGGTTTTAAATGAAAATCTTCATTCAATAAATTTGGGTATATTGAATGAGAATGTTCATTTGTGCTTTTTGAAAGATGGTTTTGATTTTATTTGGAAATGAAATCTTCATTCAATAAATTTGGGTATATTGAATGAGAATGTTCATTTGTGCATTTTTTTAAAAGATGATTTTCATTTTATTTGGAAATGAAATTTTCATTCAATAAATTTTGGTATATTTAATGAGGATGTTCATATGTGCTTTTTTTAAAGATGATTTTTATTTTATTTGGAAATGAAATCTTCATTTAATACATTTAGGTATATTGAATGAGGATGTTCATATGTGCTTTTAAAAGTTTATTTTGATTTTATTTGAAAATGAAATCTTCATTCAGTAAATTTAGGTATATTGAATGAGGATGTTCATATGTGCTTTTTTAAAAGATGATTTTGATTTTATTTGAAAATGAACTCTTCATTCAATAAATTTGGGTATATTAAATGAGGATATACACATGTGCATTTTGAAAAGATGATTTTTGATTTTGTTTAGAAATGAAATCTTCATTCAAAAAATTAGGTATATTGAATGAGGATGTTCATATGTGATTTTTTGAAAGATGATTTTTGATTTTGTTTAAAAAATGAAATCTTCATTCAATAAATTTGGGTATATTGACTGAGGATGTTCATTTGTGATTTTTGAAAGATGGTTTTGATTTTATTTCAAAATGAAATCTTCATTCAATAAATTTGGGTATGTTGAATGAGGATGTTCATTTGTGCTTTTGAAAAGATGATTTTGATTTTATTTTTGAAAAGAACCTACATATAAAAATCATGAGGATTGTTAGATGGAGTTGAGTTATATATATCTTTTTTGAAAATTTTTGTGCAAAGATTTTATTATGTGAATTTTGGAAAAGTGCTTTTGAAAAGTGATATTTTTATGAGGGATTTATTTTTC